>CAUYQV010065709.1:0-35874 GCA_963574575.1 Galagoides demidoff | reverse complement strand
AGACCACTATCTGGGGAGGTTTTGATTTACATTCAATAATGTCTTGAGATTCTCGCACATATAAATAAAGGTAAACAACCTTCTATCTTTCAGACAGGCTCATTAGACAAGTCTGGGACAGGGGAGTAGAACAGTAAGAGAACGTAGAAAATGATTATCAGAAATGCGTAAAGTTGAAACAGACGTAGGACTGTCCAGGTTTTCCTTTGTGATTTTAATTATTTGGGCATCACTTTTTAAAATCCTGTTCATAAAAATTTTCATTCAAATCAAGCTAATAAAATGTACTTAAAACTCCATATGATGACTTAGACAAGTAGCATATATTGCTCCCCAAACAACATACTTAAATATATACTTACATATGAGATTGTTGTCATAGAAGCTCACGAAATAATCTAAAAATGTCTTTCATGGCAGAATCTTTCTTTGAACCTAACACTGTGGTCATCTGGTGAATTTAGCAACATTTCTGCTATAACAGGGAGAAAGTCTGCTAGTAGTTACAAGGGTTGGTGGGAAATACCTTTACTCAAATAGAGGAGTAACCAGACTTGGGCTCAACCTTTTTTGTGAAGGAGTAGACCAAGATGTCTTAGGGTCACCAAGACAACCTTCCTAGGGCGGCATACGAACAGACAGAGTCCTGGCCATTTCTAACTCAGAGCTTCCCAAAGTGAGATTCAGGACCTGCCTGTTCTAGAACACTCAGCATACTAGTTAAAGTGTGGATCCCTGGGCCTCCCCCCTCAGATCCCACGGGAAGGGCTCATGGAATGAGAAGGTCTCACACGCTCCTCAGGAGATTCAAACGCACTCTGAATTACACAGCTCCTGCTTACTGGTCTTTTGGCTTACTTTTTGATAAAAATCTGAAAGGCATCGTATTACCTTCTTGACTACAATAATCTGGGGGAAAATAACAAACTATTCTTGTGAATCTTTATGGAGATCTGACCCTCAAACAATTGCAGGCAACCAGCAAAGGCATACTTCTGGGGTAACCTGAGAGGTTCTCTGCCATGGAGTCTTGCAGGTTCAAGCTGAAGATTATTTTCCTGTTTCATTGTTCTGAGACTTTAGTCTCCTCTCTGTAGTTTATATCATCTGACTGGGAAGAGAAAAAACTTAGTGATGCTTTTTATTTTTTTATTTCTGTTTTTGTCACCCCTTTATTAATTACTTCTTTATTTCATTTATTTATTTTTTAATCCATAAATGACTTCATTTCACTCTTTCTCTTTTTTTAAATTTCAGGGCAATGTGAGGGTGCAAACAACTAAGTTACAATGTTTAGAGTCCCTCTTACAACCGTGTCCTGCACCCCAGAGGTGTGCCATTATACCCTTACATCATGCCCTTTGAGTGGGCGCACAGGGATCCTCCTCCTTCCTTCTCTCTCCACTTCCCTCTCCCCCCAACTTGAATTGAGTTGAGTTTTTCTCTTATCTGGGTGTGTATTAGATCATCCACTGGCTTCCTATTAGTACTGAATACATTGGATACCTGCTTTTCCATTCTTGTTATGCTTCACTAAGAAAAATGTGCTTCAACTCCGAAACCTTCAAAGATGAGCTTGTCCCTCTACTGTAGAACCTATTCCAAAACACTGAGAAGGAAGGGACCTTCCCCAACACATTCTAGGAAGTAAACATCACCTTGATTCCAAAACCAGGGAAGGACTCAACTAAAAAGGAGAGCTACAGACCAATTACACTAATGGATATTGATGCAAAAATGAACAATAAAAATCTTAGCCAACAGATTTCAGCTGCACATTAAAAAAAATTACACATCATAATCAAGTAGCCTTCATCTCAGGGATGCAAGGCTGGTGTAACACACGCAAATCCATAAATGTCATTCACAACTTCAATAGAAGCAAAAATAAAGACTATCCGATCCTCCCAATAGATGCAGAAAAAAAGCATTTGATAAGATTCTGCATCCTTTTCTAAAAAGAATGCTGAAGAAAATAATTACTTCTTTATAGTTTCACTATTATTGGGGCAATTGAGGAATACGTGTATTTGATTTTTTGCCCATGATATTTCTTCTTTTTAGTACTCTTTCCTCTCTGCCTTGCTTTCTTTGCTACTTTTGAGACTTTTTTTTTTTTAAGTAAACTACATGCTATGTGTACACCCATCAGTAATTTCCACCTCAGGTCAGTATCTTTTTTATCTCCCTCCTGGGGAGCTGTATCTTTTCTCTTTGCAGCTGGGTTTCTGTTTTCTGGCCGCTGCCCAGGAGGGCCCCTGGCCTTTGTTTCTGCTTCCTTTCATACTGTGAGATAAGGTAATGGAGAGGGACATCACTGTTCCAGATGGGCTGGGGCTCCAGCTTCCGATTCTGCTGCGAACGTTGGATTTTCTCACACCTTCTCTTCCTTGCCCCACATGACTTCATAAAAGCAAATCTTCACGGGTCTCAGGGCTCTCCTGTCTGCCTCTTTTCTCTTTGCCCTCTTCCATCTTCTTTTAATTTTGAAATGAGCTTTAATGGCGATATGCTTAAAAAATAGTTTTATTGCATTTCTCCAGAATTTTTAATGACTTAGGGAGAGCAGAGAGAAATAGGAGTATAGGATAGGAATATAGGAAAGGAATTCTGGGTCATTGATTTTCAAAACACTTGGTAACACATACCCTACAAAAGTAGTTAACAATTTACCATCTGAACTCTACTTGCCGCTATGAAAAGCATTTCCTTGAGGAAATACAAGATTAAATTCTGAACATAATACTTGCATTTACCTCTATTGGGGACAGAAAACTACCTTATCAGCGAGAAAAGAAGGTAGATAGAGAACAAATAATTAAAAGAAGATTCTTCAACTTCTCTCTATTCAATAGGTTCAAGTTTCCTCATACCGCTTTTCTTCCAAGTAGATCTGATTTCCGTCTCCTGCCACCACCATCATCTTCTGGAGTGTGGGTTCTTCAACTGCATGATGGTAATACTGTTTTCAGAAAGAGCCAGCTTGTTGATAAGACCCCATTTTCTAGAAAGTACATTCAGGGTCACTTCTCCATGACTGAATGATTGAGGAACATCTATGGAGGATAAAAAGAGGACTTTGCCAGTTTGATATTTCTGGGGTAGATAACATAATTTTTGTTTCCTTTCCCTTTGTATTCAGTATCTTTTGATAATTTTACTTAACTCAATAGACATAGCTAATTTTTTTTTTAAAGCAGAGTCTCACTTTGTCTCTCTTGGTAGAGTGCTCTGGCATCCTAGCTCATAGCAACCTCAAACTCCTGGGCTCAAGTGATCCTCTTGCCTCAGCCTCTTAATAGCCAGGACTACAGGGGCCCACCACAATGTCTCTATTTTATTAGAGACGGGGAGGGAGGTGTCTCACTCTTGCTTCAGGCTGATCTCAAACTCCTGAGCTCAAGCAATCCACCTGCCTTGGCCTCCTAGAGTGCTGGGATTACAGGGGAGAGCCATGGCACCTGACCAACACATCTAAGTTTTGTCTACAATGTTTGCTTCTTATGTCTGGGCGCTTTCACACACACACACACACACACACACACAGAGGAATTTGTTGCTTTAGGATTCAGATATTCATTTCTTTCATCCAGTTCTGTCATATTTTGGACACTTCTAACTAGCAGTGGACAAGCCAACTATTTAAAAAATGCATCCAGTAATACAAGACAAAAAAAAAATCCTTCTACTTTCCTCCCTCGACTTTGGACTTCATAATGAACATAGCAGACAGCAGGGATGGTAGAGGAATGCACGCTAAACGTTACATTTTCATATCACAGAGTTTCTGTTCTCCTTTTATTTGGCACGCACTGGACATCTTTCTGCAGAAAGCTTTTGTGGCTTATTATTTTAATCGCAATTCTACTGCAGCTCATCTTAATGGAGGCACTTTTTTAGAAAAAAAAAAAACAACACAGCTTAACCGCTGAATTCTTGCTAAACCTCCACACGTTAAATCTTTATGGTTAAGAGGTGCAAGAGTGGTCTTAGTACGTGTCAGAACTTCCATATACTGTCAATTTTTCTTTTCTCACAAATCCAAATAATTTCCATTGCTGTTGCCATAGGTAAGTAATAGGTAAGACTTAATTAGGCAACCTATTTCATCGTACATTTCAGAAATATTCTCAGAATAGTTAATTGCATCAAGTTAACTCTTAAAAGTGTATTCTGTTTGTTTAGTAAGTTTTTAATTGTACTGTCTCCTAGAGTAGATATCTCTAGAGGCCTTTAAAAACTCATAACAAACCAGGCACATTGGCCCACGCCTGTAGTCCAGCTACTCAGGAGACTGAGGTAGGAAAATGGCTTTCTAAGAGGCCAAGAGTTTGAAGCCAGACTGAACAACACAGAGAGACGGTCTCAAAGAAAAAAAAAATCACAATGCACAATGATTGAATAATGGATACTGGATGTCAGAGAGTGCCTAGAATGGTGAATAAATGCTAAACACGATATTTTTATACTCAAATACAGAAGTCGCACATAGAATAGCTGTTCTACTCTTGAACCAACCCAACCAAAGTTTCTACTTGGCGGGCAGTTTTAGAAGTTTTGCTCCAGGTTGCACACGCTGTTTTCTTGTTTTGACAATTGTTTTGGAAGTCTGACTTATTTATATTGAATTTCATGTTAACCTCTTTAGCGGCTACCTCATTAAGGCAGCATTTGGAATTATGTAAGTCCTGATAAATCTCAAACCACATAATTTAAGGAGAAAATACAACTGAATTGGGCTTTAAACAGAGCTGGTTTCTGTTTGCATTCACAGGCAGTTTACAAGAAAGCAGGAAATACTGCCCGCTTATCTGCTTGCCTGGGTTTCATCATGTGCTAAGTGCAAGGTAAGTAACAGCTGTCACAGATAAGCAGGATGAAGAGTGAAAGATTAGCACCGCGTGCGATAGTGTGTGTGCACACGCTTATCACTGGATACTTGGCAAAACTGTAAACTAACGTGGTAGGTGAGATTTACCACCATTATGGGCCAAAAACAATAGAGTGTTTGGCTACTTCATTTGGTTCAGCATTAGATCTTTCAGAACCAAAAAGGATCCCAGAAATAATTTCCAAAAGTTCTTAAACTGGGATGAATATAAGCCAGCTTCAGGGAGATCAGGACCCTTGTCTCTACCTATTTGCTCATTCAATTGATAGTTTTTGAGAACCTTTGATGAGCCAAGTACTTCCTAGCAGCTGGGGAGACAGACCTGAAAAGGACCAAGTCCTTTGCCCTCGTGGATATTCCATTTCTCTGAGAAAGCAGGACAGGGTATAATGTGATGTCGCTACGGAATTGAATGCAGCTTGACATCTTGAGTTTATGCATGCATTTTTTCTGGAGGGACAGTTCAGTAGTTCATGAATTCATGAGAGTGGTTTATAATCAACAAACAATTTGGAACCAGTCACCTATTTCACCCTGCTCATTTGTTAAGTGGAAAACCAAAGTACACATGCTGAGTGATTTGCTCATTGCCAGGTAATTCATTAACGGCTAACTTAGAATCAGCACCCAGATGTCCAGGCATTCGGTCACTGGGGGAGAGGATCTGTGCTTTTCCTTCCTTTTCTGTATTTATTTTCTTTTTCATAGTACCTGCAGTAACATTGAGACACAACAAATTCAAGCCGCGGGTTGGGAATTGGTTAGACAGGCCCCAGTCCTAATTTCAGCATTACCGTATATTTGCTTTTTGCCTCTGGAAATTTGTTTAAAGGTCTGAGCTCCGGTTGCCACATCTGTAGAATGACAGGAGTAAGTTGTAACTGACTGGTGATGGTGAGGACTGAGTGAGGTCCCTCTCACACACGGGCACGAGTCCTGCACACATGCACATCCCTCAGTCTGATGCCTTTCACCCCATGAGCGTGTCAATCATTATTATTATCATTCTGTTCATCTTAAGACTCAGTAAACCTGTTCTTTAGTGCCTGGTCCAGGAACTAAAAAATGTGATCTCTCCATTTTTACGGAACTGTGATTTAAATAGCAGCTATTGAGCCCTTCTTAAATTCTGGGGAGACACATGAGGCAGTGGTGACCAACTCCTCCAGAGTCCAGACCTTGTATTCTGGAGATTGCCTCCTGGGTTCTAATCAGCTCCATCAATTGTAATTTTATGTGTCGTCTAAATTTAGTATAATAAGAATGTGGTAATTTTTCAATAAAAAGATGCTATTTTCACTGTTTTAAAAAAAACGAAACAACACATGAATTGATTTGTTGGTAACTTGCCATATCTGCTCCTTTGAAATCCATCCTGCGCCTTTGGCAGGCTGGGCTATGTGGTTGTCCCTGCCCAAAGGGGTCCTGATTGATCTTCTCTGGTGGCAAAACGGCTCAGCCCCCTCCTTCCTGTGGGATAAAGGAGCAGCTGGGAAGAGCAGGCCTCCAGGATCCGCAGACCCTGGGGGCCAGTTCTCTCTCACACAGTCCCTTCACCAATGTCTGGCTCTGTTCTCTGCTCTCCTCTTTCCACTCTTTTCCACACCTACTAGGGGAGTTGTTCTCCAAACAAAGAACAAGCCACATGAAGTCAGTGACCCAAGCCTTATTGTTACGGAGGAGAAACAATTGAAAGGAAAACCAGACCTAGCCGGCATTCTGTGAACAAAATGTTTTTTAAAGAGAGTTTGCATTCCACTTTTACAGAGACCCCTTGTGTGCCAGAAGGTAGACAGTACATAGCACCAAATCCCGAGTGACACTGACCTTCTGTTTCCTTCAGAAAATATCTTCCTACCTGAGGATCTTTTTGTTTGCTGTTTTTTTCTAAGGATTATTTTGTGCATAAAACTCTGTGCATGTGTAATGATAAATCATTTTCTTTTTTATTGTTACAACTTAAGAGAGAGATTGGAAATCCCTTGCCTGTTTCATTTTCATAAAATTAACCCTGAGGTAAATTATACATTGTATAAATAACATTAATTGATATTGCTGATAGAGTATAGAATAAAAAACTTGGGTAGCATTTTTCCTAAACTAACACTGATTTTTTTTTTTTTTTTTTTTTAGCAAAGATGGAAAATATTGGATAAGAAATATTTAATCTCTTGCCAGGATCAGGATACCCTTATAAGGCTGTCAGTACGTTAGGGAAGGGATCAGGCAGCAAGAAGGAGCCCAAGTGAGCAGCCGGCCCCAAGCTGCATGGCAGACAGAAATTCAAGGGCTTAGAAACACATGCTCAGACACAGACATAGAATGCAAGGTACCGATTTTGTTGGGCAAAACGGACATGTGTATTTTCTATTATGTAAGTCCTTTTATATTTCAAAACAGAGACACTCTCAGATTTCCTTATATCGAGTCCCCTCAAACTTTACCCTTGAGTATCCACAAGGGACGGAGGAGTAAGATTGGACACTTCAATTTGTCACAGAATGCATAAACTTTAAAACGGGGATCACAATGAGATCAGATTTTAAGACCAGGTGAAAGAGAAACTAGAGAGGGTCTTTTCACTTTATTACATGAAGGAGCCATGAGGAAGGCTTGGAAGAAGTATAAGGCACATTTAGGGGAAACCCCCCACCAGTTAAGGGGACATGCTAGACTTGCCTATATTTTAAGACCTATATTAAAAATGCAGCCCATATCAGGAAAGTCATGGGAGGATCAACCTGGGAGCCATGGGATTATGGGATTTTGAGCAACCATGATGTTTCATTCACATCACTTTCATATTATGATGAGGGTTGTCCAAGGTCATGACAATGATAAATGGTAAAATAGAAATCATCTTTTAGGTTTCCTGACTTCTGGTACCCAATCCTTCCAGCTTACACTCTGTTGCCTTCCCATGGGTCAACTAGTCTGAGTGTGGTCAGTGTGTTATGGGTGAAAATCCAAGCATTTTGCTTCTAAAAAAGTACCCCTTTAAAACTAAATACAGTAGGCAATTTACATAACAGAGACAGCATAAGACAACCAACATCCCTATCAACAATTATTTAACTATTTCACGTTCAATTTGGAGAGGCCAGTACATTCCAGTTAATGAAAATGCTGTAGTCCCAGAGAAATTCATATATGGGATTTCGTTTAGCAATCTAATTTTAAACAGCTGCAACCCATTTGTTAAGTTGTCTATTCCACTTTTTGAAAAGAATGATATGTAGATTTTTTTTTCCTAGTGCAGAAGTAGAACTTTCTGGAAAATCTGAACATATGGCCCTACTTGACCTTACAGGATAGCAGCTGCTTGGAAACCCTGCTGGGCAGCTTGGGCCTTTTGTGCTCCACCTGTGTTCAGCTATTAGCCTTATACTGTGGTACTGATTCAAGGCTGAGGGACTGGCCGCCTTCCAGGGTCCCATTGTTTATGGTCCTTCCTTTTACTTAATGTTCTATTTCTGTAGTTATTGATGTTACTGAATCTGATCAAGAGCCCAGATGTGCCACCTCTGGCAGTTGTATGTTTTGCTGGAGGTCTGTGCATCCACAGCCTCACGGAACAGCGAGGAAACAGGAAGATAGGGAGTATTCGTTGACTTGACCCCCAAATATCAGGAGAGAACTTTGCAAAATACAGAAGCTTAAAAGATGGCAGCAGCGCCTTGGCTGTTTCATTATGGTTTCCTTTACATACCACAGCATCCTGTGTGAAGCTGGATCCCATATATCAGAGACAAGAAACAGGACATGGCTCCCCGGGACTCCCCACCTTGCTCTGATCAGACGGCATCTGACAAATGAAACAACAGGAAGTTCTGCGGGAAGCCGTTGATAGGGGAGGTTAAACAACAAGATGCGACTGGTTTAGAAATGTCATATATCAAAGATTGAACTCATGCCCAACGCCATGCATTAGCTTCCAGGGTAAAAATAGAACATGTATCTATCAGAAGAAAAGCCTGAGGCTTGGGCTTTTCTACTCTACTGGTTGAACATTGGTTGACACTGTACGCTGTGTCCCAGTCATACTGTCAGATCCGTACAGGTGCACAACTAAATGTTTCTGCAGAGAGAAGGGACAAGGAAGTACACTGCAGTCCCAATGGAATGCAGGCAGGTTGTCACACTAACACATTTCTCTGCAGAGGTTAAAGTGTAACGGAAGCCTTTGGAGGCACTGTCTGCTGTGTGTTCTCTTCAGGATGCTAACTTTTTTGGCTTAGGTTTATGCAGATAGAACCACAGTCCTGGACCATTCATTCATCCATTGACGTCTTTGTTAAATTGGTATCCACTGTGCCAAGGGGACAGGACCGAAATGTGAGAGTTACAGCTCCTGATGAGGAGGATCCTGTAAAGATATGCCATCTCCATCTGCTTCCTAAAGCAACCTCTCTCCACCCGTCTCATAAGGGAAGTGAGCTGTGTGGATATGATTTGAGTGACCATCTTCTCAGTTCTTCCAGGGGTAGCATATAGCTGGTACCATTCTCAATGCATAGGAGATGATTTATTTCATGCAGTGATGTGTCAGGCAATTAGGGTTTAACAGACCATGGTTGACTAGGTCATGCAAAATCTGTACATAGATATCTATAGAAACTTTATTCGTAATTTTTGAAACCTGGAATTCAGTATGTTCTTTAGCAGGTAAGTAGGTCTGTAAACTGTGGTACATACAGATAATGATATATTATTCAGCACTAATAAGAAATGGGCTACAAAATCGTGAAAAGACTTGGGGGAAACTTAAATGCACATCATTAAGCAAAAGAAGCTAATCTGAAAGGGTGATTCCAAGTGAATGACATTTCAGAAAGATTAACACTATGTAGACCATAAAAGATTAGCCAGGACTAAGGGGAGAGAGGGATGAACAGGCAGAACACAGAGGATGCTTAGACAGTTGCAGCCATACTCCATGATACTATAATGATGGATACGCGTCATTACGTGCTCGTCCAAACCTGTAACATGTACACCAGAAGTGAGCTATGATGTGCACTGGTTTTTTTTTCTTGTGTGTGTGTGGGGTTAACGATGCGTCAATATGGTTTTATCATTTGTAACACGTGCATCACTGGATGGATGATAGTGAGGGAGGTTACACACGTGTACGGGGAGGGAGCCTACAGGGAATCTCTGCACCTTCCTCTCAATTTTTCTGTGAACATAAAACTGCTCTAAGAAATAAAATCTATCCAAAAAAATTGCATGTGTGAGGACTCAACGGCGGTCAGGTGGGTCAGCTGGGGGGACACACCTCTCTTGCACCTGTCCTTCAAGAGCAGCCCTTGGTGGGGTTAGTGCAGCTGCTAGGACAGTGCCTCCTTTCCCTGCCTGCCTTTCTCTCAGAACTCTGAGTGCAAAGTGAATGGGGGAAGCTACAGCTTAAAATTCGACGAAGCTCTTCCTACAGAGTCTGTATTTGCAAGGACAAGAAGCACAAATTCTCCAAAAGCTTTGCTAGGAGTGATAGCAGGTGAGCAGGGTCGCTTCTACGACGACTTTAGGCAATTTACACAACTCTTTGGCATTTCCGGAGCCACATCTCTCAGACACGCAGCCTTTGGTTCCACCAATCTTCAGCATTCCTTCCGTTGCTAATAATCCATGATTCTAAGACTATTTGTATCTCAGAAACATTTAACATAGGTGTGAGTCAACACCTAGAGGACTGCGTTCCTTAGGAAACGAAGTCTATTTTAAGGACTTGGATAATTTCTTACCTCACTGAAACAATACAAGACTAAGGTAAGATAAATGCCAATGACCTTATTACTTGTATCCCTTCAGGCCAATTTTGAAAGACAAAACAGGCTACCATTGTTGGAATTATTATAATTCTAGATGAAACCTGGCTTTCCACTTCATCCCTGATGTTACCTTTCAGTGCAACCTTAGTAAATCAGGATACATTGTTTCTTTGAGAATCAGTCTCCCCATTTTTGAAACAAGAGGCCACAGTCAAACCTCTCCCAGTTCCTCCCGTATCAAAGATTCCAGCTTCCATGATTCATGTTTAAACTATTCAGTACTATCACTTAAGAAAAAGATATTTTGTTACTTAGTGTTTTGAAGTCCAGTAAGTCTTAGCTTGCCATTAAATGCTTGTACTGGTGCCCAGGCTTTTCAGAGTGGGTTATAGAAACATGAGGTTTTTTAATGAAAACGAATGTATTATTTAAAAACTCAAACCAGCATTAGAATAAAACGGAGAAATACGAAATGTCCTATTTGTTTAATAGCACTTATAAAATCAGTAAATTGCAAATACTGCAAGATTATCATTTACTCCTCCCCAGTAGAAAAGGCACACACCCTCTGCTTAGAACAGTGCGCCAGGGACTCCTATAGTTCTCAGCACTGTGTACCATGTACACAAATGAACAAAGCTGATTATTTTTAAATGCTCTTTTGGTATGAATTCCTTTGAACTTTTGAAGTACAGTTTTCACTTTGAAGTTTGCCGGGTTTGAGGGTTTGAGCCGTCAGTTACAAAGCACAAAGAAGGCTTTTGCACAACGTCCATGAGAAGACACGGTTTCGGTTTCCTACCCTCTGCGACTTGTTAGGTTTTTAGCTGTGTCTGTTGTCAATTAGCATTGCAAGATTCTTTTTGATAAGATATTGGAATATGTTAATCTAAAATTGACCGGTGTAAGTTTTATAATACGTTATTTGTCTGTAAATTAAATATACATCTTCATTTACACACAGGTGTTCAGTATATACTTTTCTTTTATTATAGTATTTGATAATTCCATGTGGCAGCAGAGGGAACTTTGGGGTTCAAATGGACCTTGATTATACTTCAGACTCTATTAGCTATTAGCTATGTGACCTTGGATAATTTTCTTCATACCTCAAGGATGTAAATACTTAGATGCCCTTTGTAAAATGTGAGGGTTGATACTGGTTCTTTTTTGTTGTTGTTATTGGGGATTCATTGGGGGTATAAGAAACCAGGTTACACTGATTGCATTTGTTACGTTCAGTCCCTCTTATACTTGTGTCTTGGTCCCAAGAGGTGTGGCACACACTGAGACTCCCACCTTCCCTTCCCACTCTCTGCTCTTCCTTTCCCCCACCCCTCCCTCCTTCTCTCTCTCTCTGCTCTCCCCTTCCTTCATCCCACTGTGTCCTAGGTCATTAATTGTCCTCATATCAAAACTGAGTACATAGGATTTATGCTTCTCTATTCTTGTGATATTTTACTAAGAATAATGTGTTCCACTTCCATCCACGTTAATACAAAGGATGATATGGTTCTTAATTTCTCTTTTAGTTACTGATCCTTTTATTAGCCTGATAAAAGCTATAAGTGCTGTCCCCAGAATAAATCAGGAATAAGTATTTACACTAAATTTCAACGTGTTTGAGGAAGGTAATAGACTTTCTGAAGTATATTCATAAATCTTAAGGTAAGATTAACTGGACAGAAAAAAATTTGAACTTTATATTAATAATTTTATATGATAGAAATCTATACAATCATATTTTTGATTTTAGAACAAAAAATAATACTAGATTACTTGTGCTAACTCAGACCTTCCATTTTAGTTTCTTCGGATGATCTCAAGTTTGTTTCCTTCTGACAGTGAACGTCTGGCTTGACTTCTTAATTACAACTAGAACACAGGGCACCGCTAGTCCAAAGAAAACCACACGTGAGCCCAGCCCCATCTCTGGATCATCTGAAGGAAACAGAGCATTGGCCTTCTCTGGTGTTCCGAGAAGCTAGAGAACCTAGCTGGATGCAACTTACACAAACAGACGTGGGGAAACTTGCTCTGAGTGAACAGTGTGACAGAGGTCCTTGAAATGTCTTTCCAGGCCCATATTATCTTTAAAGAGGTTGAAATTTGAAACTCCGTGTGGCCCAATTCTAGGGCACAGTCCAGGTCATGCCATGCTTAGAGTTTGGGATCACATCCCATGGATCAAAATTCAAAGAGTTACCCTTGGAGTGAAAAAGATTGGGAGGAGGTGGGAGAATGAAGAAATGCCTGGGAACTTTGCCATATGACATAGAACCAGGGATGTTTTATCAGAGGAGGAGAACTGTAGATTGTCTTCAAATATCCCATGAGCATGACATGGCTGGGAGAGCCGTCTTACTCAGGGTTTAGGAGTCAGAACGAAGCCAGTGGGTAGGTCTAATTCAGTGTGAGGACAGACCTCCTAACAGTGTGCTCTGTGCATAGCTGAGAAAGACTCCTTTGTAAAGGGGTGGACGGCAACTGCCACAGATGAAGCCGAGGCTGTGTGCACGAGTGCTCTACTCACCAGGGAGCAGGGCATGGGTTAGTGAGAGACTGAGATGAAAGCCAAGGGAAATGTGCTTAGAATTTTTTTTTTTCTTGGAGAGAAGGTATTACTAGAAAGAGAGAAGGGTCCTTTTCAAAGCTATAAAAGTCACCAGGAAAGAGGCATCCTGCCTGCCTCCTGAGCCCAGATTCAATGCCAGTCTGGCAGTTGAGGTAAAGGCAGAGCCTTTACTCACAGTGACTATTGGTAGATTACACAGTAAACACTTGCCCTACAAAATGAAAGGAGATATTGTAAATATAGCTCGAGGAGATACCGATAGTGTCTTAAGTGGAAATAAGCAGAAATAGCAGTACTGTCATACACACAATGCATATTTCATTTAATATTCACAGCGGCCCTACAAGGGAGGCACTGATAGCATCCTCATCCTATGAGAAAACAGAGGTGTTGACAAGGTAACACAGCAATCAGTGTTGGAGCTGGAACTTGAAGTCAACAGTCTGGGCCATGCTGTTAACACTTACCCCACACCCTGCCCCAGACAAATTTGTCCATCAAAGAAGCCCACAGTGTTACCTACCCTTTCTCCAGCTTATGGACAAAATGGAATACAGACCTGATGACTTTCCAGTGTAAGAGTATTTATGAGTCACTGGATAATATTTATGGAGCATTTCTGTAGACTAGGAATTGGTCTGGGTACTAGTGATTCAGCAATGATCAAAATTAACACAGAAATCCATGTCAAGGACATAATTCCCTTCACAGTAGCTTCAAAAGAAATGAAATACCTAAGTGAAGCACCTCTATAAAAAAAATTACAAAACCCTAAGAAAAGAAATAGTGGAGGATATTAACAAATGGAAGAACATACCATGCTCATGGCTGGGAAGAATCAACATTGTTAACATGTTTATACTTCCCAAAGCAATCTACAGATTTAATACAATCCCCATGAAAATACTAACATCATACTTTCAATATTTGCAAAAAATAATCCTTCATTTTGTATGGAACCAGAAAAAAACCCATATAGACAAGGCAATTCTTAGTAGTAAAAACAAAGCCAGGGGCATCAGCCTACCAGACTTTAGGCTGTACTACAAGGCCATAGTGATCAAAACAGCATGGTATTGGCATGAAAATAGAGATATAGACATCTGGAACACAAAAAATACCTTAGAGCCACCTAATCTTTGATAAACCAAAGAAGAACATACACTGGAGAAAGAATCCCTATTCAGTAAGTGGTGCTGGGAGAACTGGATAACCACATGTGAAAGACTGAAACTGCACCCACACCTTTCTCTACTCACTAAAATTTATTCAAGATGGATAAAAGATCCAAATTTAAGGCATGGAACAATAAAAATCCTTGAAGAAACTGTGGAGAAAACACTTGAATTGGAGAAACATTGGATTGGAGAAAGACTTTATGCAAAAGACTTCAGTGCCAATTGCAACAACAACAAAAATTAAAAAATGGGACCTAATTAAATTGAATAGCTTCTGTAGAGTTAAGGAGACAATGACCAAAGTAAATAGACAACCACCAGAACAGGAAAAGATATTTGCATATTATGAATTGGACAAAGGCTTTATAACTAGGATCTACAGAGAATTCAAACTAATCAACATGAAAAAAGCCAACAATCTTTAGTACCAATGGGCAAGCGAGATTAATAGGTCCTTCTCTAAAGAAGATAGAAGAATGGCTAACAAACATGAAAAAGTGCTCACTGTCCCTAATTATCAGAGAAATGCAAATCAAAACCACCCTGAAATATCACCTAACCCCAGTGAGAATGACCTGCCTCACAAAATCTCAAAACTCCAGATGCTGGCATGGATGTGGAGAGAAAGGAACACTTTTACACTGCTGGTGGGACTGCAAACTAATACAACACTTTTGGAAGGAAGTATGGAGACACCTCAAAGAACTCAAGCTAGACCTCCCATTTGATCCTGCAACCCCATTATAAAAATCATTTTTTCATAAGGACATTTGCACTAGACTGTTTATAGCTCAGTTTATAATTTCCAGACTGTGGAAACAACCTAAATGCCCACCAGTGCAGGAATGGATTAATAATCTGTGGTATATGAATAACAAGGAATACTATCCAGGCACTGAAAAAGATGGAGACTTTACATCTTTTGTATTAACCCAGATGGAGTTGAAACACATTTTTCTTAGTAAAGCATCACAAGAATGGAGAAGCAAGAATCCGATGTACTCAATTCTGACATGGGGACAATTGATGACCTAGTACATGGTAGGAAGAGGAAGACTGGAGAAGTGGAGAGAGGGAAGGAGGGAGGAGGCTGAGGGGTCAGGGTGTGTGACACACCTCTTGGAGATGGAACATAATTAAAGAGGAACTTTACCTAACAAATGCAGTCAGTGTAACCTGGTTCTCTGTACCCTCAATGAATCCCCAACAATTAAGCAAAAAATGCATTTCTTTCAAAAAAGAAAAGAAAAGAAATCTAGTGGGGGAGAAACATTCAACAAAGGGTAGGACCTTTTATAATCTGTTAGAAAGCACCAAATACCATAAAGAAAGTGAAATATAGCAGGGAGAGGGGCAAGGAAATGCAGAGGGAGTGGCTTTAAATGGGGATGTTGGGGGGTACCTATTCAAAGGTGATCTTTAAAAAGTGGTGGGCCCTCTTGCATCTAAATGAATTTGAATTTTCCACCAGCTCTGCATGGAAATTCTTGGATGAGTCTTGGAGAAACCTTTAAGAACCGTGTAAGTTGCTACTTTAACCCATAGTACATGTCTAAATGGGCCCCAACATAGCAGAATATGAGATTAGGTAAAATTTGAAACTAGAATGAGAAGGGCAATGCTTAGTCCTGGAATTGTGTGTGGAGCGTCGGGCCAAGGCTCCTGCATCCTTCCAGCTGAACAGTTCATGGCCGGTTAGCGGGTCTGCTCCTGGCTAGTGTGGCCCAGGGGGGTATGAGCGTTTCAGCCCAGTCAACCGGTGTCTCCCAGGAAAACACCAGTGAGCTCATGAACAGATAGTGTGCCTGGCTCTGAAGTTGGTTGTGAAATCTGCCCACATGGAAGAGCTGACAGACGTCTAGCATTTTAACTACCTTCATTACTCATTTTTTTTTTTTTTGCTGCAAGTCAAGCAGTGTGGGTTTTGTGGGAAACCTAAAGCTTTGAAGAGTGCTTCTTTGTTCTTTTTCTTTCCACATAAGGGACCACAAGTCAGACAATTTATTTCGGGTCCTTAAGCATATGTTCACTCCTGAGCTATTAAAGAAAAGGCCCAGGCACCCTTAGACAGTAAGACCTAGTATGTCAGTAAACTCTGAGCCTACCGAGGGCAGGCACTATGGCTTATTCCCGTGTGTATCCAACCCCGAAGCTACGATCACGGTGTGCATCTGTCTGGTGTGCAATGCTTATCTGGTGCAAGCTGAATAAATGTGATCTTCTCCGGCACTATTTTAGGGATAATGGGCACACACAAAAGAAAGCATACTTTTAACCCAAGGAAGTATAACCCCCCAAACTATGATTTTGATTTTTCATATTCCTTTTTGTTTGAGGACAAAATTTTCTGTAAAGAACATGCAAGAATATCAGTGGAAAATTGTACGTGGGGAGGAAGTTAACACCTGCAACCCAAACCACAAGGCCGATAATGGGCTTCATAAATAATTTGTTCAGCTCTCTTAGCGAGGCATTTGCTTCCATGTTTGGCCGTTTGTCTCTTCTTAATGTGCAAAAGCTGATAAATGTTGGAAAGAAAAACACAGTCTCACTTATGTTTTGCTTTTTAAAATGAGAAAATGAGAATGGAAAGTAAAATTAAAGAGCAGTGGATCATCCTTCTGTCTGCCCTGGTTCCTCTGAAACTTCCTGTAACTTTTGTTTTTCTAAGCACGGAGGGAACTGTTATGTCTGACACTCCGGAGAAGAATGTTACTTGCAAAAGGGGGGTGCTGAAATCCTCGGGAGACCACTCTCCGGGTGTATGTGGCATTTGAAGTAGAATCTGGCAGTAATTCATCCATAGCTGCATCAAAAATGTCCATATTTTGGGAAAAAGCAACTTTTCTTAAGTGTCATGTTTTCTTTTGCTTTTAGAAGACTCAATTCTTTTCAGCATATGGGTAAAAAAAAAAAAATTAGTTGGTGACATTTCCTTCCTTTCATGCATAATTAGCCACTCTCACCTACTCTGGCCGGTCTTAACTGTCTTTTCTATGTCTGATGTATTTCGAGCTTTGGGGTTAAGGTAGGAAAGCAATAGAAAAAAAAAATGATTGTGTTTGATTTACTGCAAAACAAAGTTTCAGATGGAAAAATTCCTAAAAGAAAAAAAAGTAGAAGAAGAAAGTCCATGCTCAATAGTTCTGATTGTGGAAACATGTACATATATGATGGAAACCTTATTATGATCTGGCTCAGGTAACTTTGGGCTTCAGGTTTGTCCCTTTAGGTCTCAACCACTTTGATGTGGTTACAGTTATCTGAAACCCTTTCACTCTGCCCGAGTTCTTCCGCTCCTTGCCTGGTCAATTGGTGAGCATTCTCCAGGACTTACTGAACCCTATTTATATATATATATATGTGTGTGTAATATATATTTTTACCACCAGGACATACTGTAATGTTTATCACATCATATTAGAGTTCTTAAAAAGTTCTGTGGGGTAAATAACGTATTGGCTACATTTCACCTAGCTATGTTTAGCCCAGTGCTAAGGATGTGGCAAGGCCAAAGCAAAGACCTGTTGAGAAAAGGATGAGAACTTGAAGTGTGAACACAACTCCAGTCCCTGAAATGATCAGTAATGTCCCTTGCCATGCTAGGAACTTTAGGAGTGCAGGAACATGTCTTTTTTGTCACTGTTTTATCTTCTGTGTGTATCACAACATCTACACATAGCAGCTACTCAGTAAAAGGGTCTGATGAGTGAATTAATTGACCAAAGTTCTATCAGTGTCTTTAAGACAAGGAGTAGGAGAGGATAGTTATTTAAAATATGATCTAAGTCACCTGGAGTCCATGTAAAACAGACCGTGCCAGTGTTACAGACCAGTTATCTTGCTGCAGACTTGCCTTTCCATTTAACTCTGTGTATGACTTCGTTCAGATCAGATTTTCTCGACCTTGGCACTAATGACATCAGGACTGCATAATTTCTGGAGTTTGTGTGTGTGGTTGAGGGGGGATCCAGGATGTTTAGCAGCAGCCCAAGCTTCTGCTAAGTAGATCCCAGTAGTATTGGCTGTCCCCCCTCCCCCGCCCCCAGTCTTGACAAAGGAAAATATCTTCCAATGTTCCCCGAGGGAGGGCTCATCCGGTTTGGGACGTACAGAGGATCCGTGTTAGTGTGGTGGGTTTCGGTGAGCAATTCCCATTTGTGCAGAGAGAGTGTGTGCCTGGTTTAGGGTGGCAGTATTTGTTTTAAGATTAAAAAGAAATTTCTGTAGATTCTTTCCAGCATAAAACAACTGTCCCTCTTTAGCATCTGTCACTGTCCCTTACTTTAGGGCAGCATTGGGAAGGACACAGTCTGCACCACTAAAGCTTCCCAAGCACTTTAAGGTGCTTTTTTTTTTTTTTTTTAAATTTCAGGTTAATATGAGGGTACATATTAGGTGTACCCTAATTAGGTGTACCCTAACATGATTAGGTTACCCTGTTTGCATTTCTAAGGTAAGGTTGCAGTTGTAGTTGAGCCCTTCACTGGGGGGTGGGGTGGGATGTGAGCTGTGTTCTTCCTTGTTACTGCTGTGCTGGTCAGGATGTTTTGTAACAAATAAAAGCCACAGGAATGAATCTGTCAGCCTATGAAGAGCAAAACCACAGCAGTCCAGCTACACTCATGCCTCTGTTCCCACTGGTCCCTTCTGCTCCTGCCATTTCCCTTCTGAATTTGCTAATAAAAGTAGGCATTGGGCTAAATTTGTCTTGTTGGCTATCCTCAGCTGGCCCTAGGTCTAGAATCCAGGTTTGTTCTCTCCTTATGCTCCATTGGTATTAAAAATGAAGAATGCTATAAAGTCTGCTGGGGACTTTTCCTGTGGCATTATTGCTAGAACACACTGTGCAAAGGCGGGGAACACTCTTCGACCCAAATGACCGCGTTGCAGCCCAGCCCCGTGTGTCAGGCAGCTCTTCCCCTCTAAGCGTGAACGGCAATGGCCAAAACCACAGGCAAAGTAGGAACACAGCCCTGAGGACTTGGTTTAAGTCTTTTCTATTTGCCTTCTGGTCACACAGTAAGCTGTTCTCTAACCTTGCTCACCGTTTTGTCCGTCAACCTTTTATGTGAAAGACTTGACAGACTTGTTTACATGTTTTTAACCTTTAATAGCTGTCTAACTACCGACTGGCAAAGGGGGTTAGAACAGAAAGCAGAAGGGAGCATATGGGAACCCTTGCTGGGCTATGGGAAATTCTTTACACAAGTCAGTGTGATTCTGTCATGGAAAACGTATGTGACAAAAATATTTTGATCTCATTTTATTGGAAAGCTGTATAGCCTAAGCATTTGACAAACAACAGGCCATTTTGTCAGAGATGTTTCTTATTAAACATTTGTCAGCCTTGGGAATAGTTGGTGGAATTCAATATGTCTGAAAAAAATTGTATTTGGTCCCCCAAATTGATGTAGTCTCGACTAATTCATGTACAGCAGTGCCGCTCTGCTTCTTTTCGGCCCTCTTCTTTCTATTGCTTCCTATCTCCTAAGAAGAAGGGGATGTGGATCCTACCTACCCATAGAAAACGCAGAGTTCCCCACTGCTACGGGATATGGAGACCAGAAACGAGAGAAAGGTTTACGATCTCCAGCACAAGCCAACTTGTTCTAGGCTTTGGATATGTGAACTGGTAACGATAGTCTGGGTTGTGTATAAAAAGGATAGGCTGGGGTGGCGCCTGTGGCTCAAAGGAGTAGGGCGCTGGCCCCATATGCTGGAGGTGGTGGGTTCAGACCGAGCCCCCCTCTCCCCGGCCAAAAACTGCAAATGAAAAAAAAAAAAGATAGACTGTAGCATGATGATGCAGATGGACACAAAAGCAGTTGTCTGTGTGTGTGTGTGTGTGTGTGTGTGTGTGTGTATGGGAAGGGCTAAGATAGGGTGGAATTCTGCAGCCCTGGCTCCACCCCCAGCTCCTATGCCCAAAGATGCCAACACCTTCCCGGAAGGAGGAGCATCCTTTTTCTAATGCGTCTTTCCTGGTGGAGGTGCCTTTCCTATTTCATCCCTTTACTACTAGCAGTGGCCTTGGATAGAATTCCTGGAACTTCTTGTCATTTTGCTGAGTTTTTGTGGTTGTTCCTCTGTGGTTTTAACAGTGAAACCTGGCTCTACTCTCCCACAGTCTCCCTTCAGTGGAAACTTGAGGACTTTTTTTTGATAGAATTAATCTATCATTACTCAAAAAAGAATAGGGATAAGTATACTTAGCTGTGTGTATCAACTTTGGCCCCTGGATGTATCCACAGATATGTGTTATAGGATTACTTTTAGTAAGATTTAGATTTGATTTTCTAAATCTGTGGTAACCTCTTACTTTTTATTGAATCTAATTTATAGGTCAGGAAATCTCAGGTACTCTTCTGAGATACAATTCTCTTGGCTTCTTATAGGACTTAGAAAATACAACCATGAAGACCTTTACAACTTGTTTTCAAAAAATATTCAGGTTTGGGTGGCACCTGTGACTCAAAGGAGTTGGGTGCAGGCCCCATATGATGGAGATAGTGGGTTCAAACTCAGCCACGGCCAAAAACTGCAAAAAAAAAAAAAATTTCAGGTTTGTTTGGTTTTGAAAAGGGCTGTGAACTATTCAGACTTTTCATCATGAACCATCGTGAACATGAAGTTGAAAATAATGCAAGAAAGGGAAACTTCATGAGATTTTTGGCATTTTCCATCTTGGTCAGGTCATAAATAACCTGAAAAGAGTCAGACCTTTGGTATTTGAGTACTTCCATGTTTGATGGAAAAGACAATGGGAAGCTCGGAGGTGTGAGAAAAATGTGGGGTTTCCCTAATGAGCATGATCTGGAGTCGTGATTCGTGTCAACTCTGGACTCTGCCATTAATGCTCAGATTTTGGTTCCCGTGAGAACTTCCCCTCCAAACTTTAGCTAGCTATTCTGTCATGTTACTATATGGAAATCAAAACAGTTAATGGAAGCTAGTAATGTGTGTACACAGAGATATAAGGGTGCTCTGAGGCCTTTCTCGAAAACAGATGGCAGTACTTAACAGTTTTTATAAGAGCATCTAACAAAGTGGTATTGACATAGCAAGAAGATGTTATTAGTAGTTGTCGCAAGAAATACTCAGCTAGATGCACCTACAAGTACCTAGCAAAGCAGTACCAAACCCCAGTGCTGCTGCAGGTGTGAAATCCTAACAGGGCTGGGTCAGGCTCTGTGGCTCAGGCCTGTAATCCCAGCACTCTCAGAGGCTGAGGTGGGAGGATTGCTTGAGCTCAGGAGTTCAAGGGCAGTAGGAGCAAGAGTTAGACCCTGTCTGAAAATAAAAAAATTAGCCAAATGGTGTGGCAGGCATCTGGAGTCCCAGCTACTCGGGAGGCTGAGGCAGTAGGATCACTTTAACCCAGGAGTTTGAGGTTGCTGTGAGCTAAGCTGACACAATGGCCTCTCAGTGAGGCCCTGCCTCAATAAATCAATAAACAAACATAAAACATCAAAATAACAGGGAAAGAATTGTTCAGATTTATTCATTGATTCATCTGACATAAGGGTCCAAGTTGAAAAGTTGACTGATGTCTGGCTGTGCTAACATTAGGGTCCTCAGCACAGTAAAGAGTAGCAGGTCTTTGTGACCCACTGAGAAGTGTACCTAGAGCTGATTCCTAATGCAAATTTGTAATTAGAGTTGAAGTGAATCAATTGGTATTGTTTTAGGGATCAAAAAATCGTGGCATTAATGCCAAGAATGTGTGTATGACTTTAAAATCTATTTCTTTAACTCATATCGGAGGCATCGATAGACACTAGTGAAAGACAACTGATGTAGTTGGTCTTTTTCCCCTGTAGGTCCCCATCCTTTTCCTTCCTGGGCACTTTCCTTTCTTCTGAGCTCCTATCATATGGGGAAAGTCCCATTCAAAGACACCTATTATCCTTCTGTCCAAAGCATCTGCAAATAAAACTTTATGCTACAAATTTTAGGGACACTCGGAAGCCTTTTCATGGAAGGTTAAGTGGTGAGTTAGGTGTTTGAACCAGAAAATGAGGAGGTCTGCCTGGCCCCCGATAAATCAGATCATATAGGCCATCTCATGGGCTCTGTCCCTAGGAATTCTTTTTATTTATTTATTTATTAAGTCATTCGTACATAGATCATAAATACATTTATGCCATTATAGGATTCAATGTGTTGATTATTTGTACAAATTGGAATGCTTATATCCTACTAAGCAACATAGCCTTCGCCGCTTTTACCCAGTCACAGGATTAAGGAATTTATGCTCTACACCTGATAAATCCAACTTGTACTTGCAATGTGGAACTCTTTTAAAGTCCAAGAACTAAATATTTGCACACCTTTTCAATTTGCTTCTGGGACTTTATAGATGCACTAATTAATATTGTACAAAAGAAATTCTGCCAAAATATTCTTAAAAATAGCCACTGGCCTACTCATCTATGTAAATGATAATTGATGGGGATTTTGTGGGACAGAGGGACTCTTCCTTTTTTTTCAGTCACAAAGAAAAGAATTAATTTGCAAACTCTGTACAGAAGCAAATACCCATTTGAGAGAGGAAAGTAGAAAGAAATCATATCAGACAGCTTGTATGTCCCTTGCTTCTGATAGACTGTTTTCCCCTTCTCTCTCATTTTTTTGAAAGAAACAGTTTATTTGATGGTCACTTGCTTCAGAACAGGTGCACACAGTTTTTTTGTGGCTGTTGCTTCCAACCTCCCCTCCTCCTTCACTTAAGTTTGCTCAGTATCTTCTGATCACTTCAGCCATCTTCTGGCCCACGATGTGTCACGGTTAACCTTGCTTTTCAGAGCTGAGCTGTCCTGTATGCTGCATTGCTTACATCTTGGAACGCCTTAAGCTATAGTTGGTGAGGCCTTTCTAAATAGAGTATTAAGCTATAATTACATGAGATCAAACAATTTAGATGGAAACAGGCCTCCTAAGATGTTCAGAATTATCATTGATGATCAGCAGTTAAAAAGAAAAAAAACAACGAAAAACCTAAGCCCATTCCAAATGCCAGGTAATAATAAAGGCAGAATACAAGCACCCGAGTTCTGGGCACAAAGGAGGAAGAATATTGCTGATAACATTAGAAATGGCCGGCCAGTGCTGAAGCCGTTGACCCCATAGCGTATAATCACAGTGTGTGTGCATGTTCTGAAGCCATTGCAACCTATCTGGAGAATGCAGCTTTCTGACATCCATCAAGATGAAGGAATAACAGGTAAAAATGAACACGAGAAAATAAACTACGTGTACTTCTGAGAATATTGTATATTTTGCATATGACTAAATTGACATGCTTAGAAGTATTTTTAAAACTCTCCTCCCCAATATGTGATTTGAAATTGACTTGGAAAATACACCATAAGGTAATAATTTTAGGAGTTTGGCCACATTAGCCCAGCAGTCTGTCTACCTCACAGTCTGTTTCAGACAGGTTGGGAAACCCCTTCTCTCCCACTTCCATCATGACTTTCTCCTTCCCTGACTTTGTCACCCGTTGGGCAGAGGCAACATAAAGAGGTGCTTCCTGCCTGTAATTATATGCCCCATTGATTAGCTTTGGCACCACAAATCCCTCTCTTTAGATGATCAGGGAACATGATATAATGATAATTATAGTATGAAATAAATTACTTCCATTTGAATCACTACTCTGGGTCGAGGTCATAAAAGGCATTATTCAAACACATGTATCTGGGCACATTTTAACCCATTCGGAAACTAACTTGGATCGTTTTCTCATAGCTAGTTTGAAAAGCAGAAAGGAAGAAGAGACTTGAATAAAAAATTCAGTACGTTTTGTCAAGCAGTGAAGAGGTAGGCAGAATGAAAAAGCGATAGCACGAGGGAGGTTCTTGTAGTTTGTCTGAGATAGATTTGTCTATCTCAGTGGGAGGATGACACTAAGGAGCTGGGGGAAGGGCGTGAAATGCTGACATCAGATTGTCTAACTAGGGAAATTTCTGTACAGCTGGCAGAGCCCACAAGACAGGAAACTGTCTCTGTGCCACCAGCCAATGCTAATTGTGTTAATGGAAAACTCTGTTTACTACTATAATAATTAACAATAAAAATGGCTCCTGTTGTCTAGCCTGTTAGAATTTATAAGCAAGTCCCACAGTGCTCTGAAGTGAACCCCACCATGACTCTAAAGGATCCCATTATGCACCTTCTTATAGTATCAGATGAAGGATAGAGCAAATTTAACTAATGTTTAAGGTTTTATAGCTGGGGAAAAAGAACATCTTGTTTTAAATGTTCTTATATATTAAATTTTAGATAATCGATAAAACAAGTGGAAGAGAAGGAAAATATAGAATATAGAGGGAAATATAGACTAGTGGAGAGGAAATCTCTATTAATACATTGCTTGTTTCTTTCCAGTTCTCTAAAAATAGTTTTTAAGTTTGTATTTTGTATACAGTTGTGGTCTTGCATTTCTGTCTATTATAATAACTTCTTTCTCTATGTAATGACAGATTTTTTGTTTGTTTTAAATCTCCTCCTACTCACTCCATTGGTGAGAAGGAGATTCTCACCCTTAGGGGGATTCCCTCCTGGGTAGGTGTGATGTGATGCTCAACCTGGACAGATGAGATTGGCAGCAGCTTATTAGCCCGACACACTGCAGATCAATGTAGGAAGACACGAGGTCATGCAGGGGCACGTGAAGACTGCGCTCAAGAGTAGAATGTACAACCAGGAGCCATGGCTATTGGGCTTTGTAGTATCAAGAGGGTGAGGTACCCCTGGTTTCTGCAGGGGGATAGATTGGTGTGTTTCAATCATTCTGCGGTTGGCGGGACACTGAAAACTGTTACTCAGGGTTAAGAAAGAAGTGTACCTAGACCTATTGATAAAAAGAATTATTTCCCTGTTAGGACCTTATCCATGGGGATAGAGTGGGGAGGGAACTTGCAGTCAAAACGTTCAAGGCCTTCCTGATTTCACCAGATGTCAAGGGAGTATATAATATCAGGCCTTAAATTTAGGTGTTATCCCACTTTAATAGGTAACATAATATTCTTTAATATAAATTGAAGTTTTGCAGGCATTGATAACATAAATAATGCTCCAATGCTTATCTTTGTGTAAATATACTTAAATAGTTTTAATTTAATTAGCATTTTCATATTTAAGACCAGGTAGGGTCTCAAGAGAAAAATGTTACATCAAAGGAAATGAATAGCTTTGCCTCTTTTATAGTTTTGTACTTCATAAAGAACAGAATCATTTCTTACAGTTCTGGAGGCTGGGAAGTCCAAGATTGAGGGGCCTGCATCTGACAAGGTCCTTCTTGTTTCATCATCCCATAGCAGAAAGTGGAAGGCAAGCGAGCAGGAGGGAGCTGAACGGACTTTTAAAAAAAGTCTGCTCTTGAGATAACTAGCCCACTCCCACTCCCATGATAATGATACGAATCATGTTTTATAGGCCCCCACCTCTCAGCACTGTTGCATTGGGAACTGTTTCCAACACGTGAATTTCATGGGACATATTTGAACCAGAGAAAATAGTTTTTAAAATGTTTTTATTCTAACTCTTTTGTAAAATTTCAGAATATTATGGAGGTACACGTGTGTTGGTGACATAATATGCTTTTGTACATTTGAAGTCAAAATTTCTTGATACTCATTTCCAAATTGCTTTGAGAAAAAACTTCTGACTCTCAGTTTAAAACTGCCTGCTATTCTTTTTTTTTTTTTTGCAGTTTTTGGCTGGGACTGGGTTTGAACCTGCCGCCTCCAGCATATGGGGCCAGCCCCTTACCCCTCTGAGCCACAGGTGCCACCCCTTTTTGCTATTCTTTATTGCTTCTTCTAATGATTGTGACAACAAAGGAATCTTAACACAGCTATCTTATCATGAAATTGCTGTCCATAAAATTTATATGAGAACTTACTTTGTGATACTACTGGAATATGAATGCTTTAACCTACCGAGGAGGGTTGGTAGAGGGCAAACTAAGGCCAAATTCTGCTCAACAAGAATCACATTTTAGTGAAGCATTACTGTACTTCTTGGGAGAAAATAAATAATAAGTTTTAATCAAATCTCAATATAAATATGAGCCACATCGCTTTTTAAAAAAATAGATTGTTGCTTATCTGAAATTAATTATCTTCTAAAATATGAATAACCAGTAGTGTCTGTTTTTATTTTTATACTCTTGGAATTGTACACATTAAATTTTGATATTAAATTTTGAAAGAGAAAAGTAAATTCTAAAACTTTAAAATGTGAATAAATGTACCATATGTTTAATATGTACTTGAATATTATTTAAATCAATGAATGTCATATATGCAAAGTACCATTTAGGGCTTAGTTTTGACAATCGTAATAAAATATATTGAAGTCATTTTAAATTTTCTTAATAAAATCATGATTCAGGTCAGTAGAAATAAAGATTGAAAAAACAAAATGGCATGATTATAATGAAAACACTGAGTTAAATTTTTATGCTTATACAAAAACATTTGTTTTTATTTAGTTTAAATTATTTAAATATGTAAAGTCTATGAGAAAAGGAAGTGTAAGCATTAAAAACCCTACTTAGGCTATTCCCAATGGAACTGGAAGTTATTTACATGATTATATTTCAATAATAATAATAATGTTAACATGATATTTCCTATTCATTTCTTTAATGCTAAATTAATCCAAACTGATACTGATGAATACAGCATATTTAGTAAAAAAAAAATTGAATTTGAGAATATTTTAAATTAAATTCAGTTTCATTACTTTTAAATCAAATGAGTCCTCAGATATAACTAAACTTTTAGCAACTTTAATTTGGGGGATAAATTTTAAGAAATCACAAATAAATAAGGTAAATGTAGCAACAGATTTTAAAGTTACAGAACTCATACTCTGTTCCTAGAGATGAAACTTCAGGCCCTTAAGCCACATTCTCTTGATTCAGAATTGAGTGTAAAAGGAAACTTACCAAATTGTACTACCAATGCGATTCTGTGTCCTTGGGTGAGGTATGCAGCCTGTTCCAGTTTTAGTGCCTTCACTTATAAATAAACACATTGAACTAAATTTATTTACAAATGCATCTCTATGGTGGGGGTGGGGAGGTGGGGGGCAGGAGGGGGGGTGGACTCAGACGTGAGACTCTGTGGTCTCCCACCCATTCTTTAACTCTGGAGACTCTGTTTTTGTCTCCTATGAGTTCTTAAAGAGAAAGGGCTCACTTGTTTTGTTCATTTAAATTTTTCTGTGACTGGACTTGATAAGGTCAAATGTCTTTTTATTTGTAAGCAATTCTGTGATTCTATATTAAGATCACAGTTTAACCAACCTGATAGCTGACCTTCTCATAAATATCCTTTTAGTCTGAAATACCATTGCCCCAATTAAAGACAATACTATATATTTTTTAGAGATTCTGTTGTGTGTCCAGCTCTGTGCCTGAGAATACTATGTATAGTATTGGGGACTAAAATAAAGCAAAATTGGTGGGATTTCCCCTGCATTCAACTGTGTTGATGTTGTGACTTCCCAACTGAAACATTTCCTTGACACCTTGGAATTTCCTTTCAGAGATCTGTTACTGCTCTCCTTTGCTGCCCACAATTTTTGTGCTACATGAATGTAAAGGACATGGTGGCTATTAGATGTATTTTAGGAGAAGTGCGTTTCATAAAACTTCTGGGGAAAATTATTATTATTATGGGTAGGTTAATCAATCCCTGCATTTTAGAGATTATGTTTTTTAACTATTATCAAATTTTTTCCGAGAGTAACTTAGATTGTACACTAGGGACTATTTATGATCATAAAAGTTTAAATAATATTGACAGAACTAATTCCTCACTATTAGAAAGACTCCCAGCTGCTCATGGGCCATGGTCATTACCTTGAAGGAAAAAAAGAAACCTAAAAATCCTCTGCTTTTCTGCTCTGTCTACAGCCTACATGCTTCCGTCCTTCAAAGAAAGAGAAAAAGACCACAGAACAGAGAAAAATTCAGAAGGCCTTCAAATTACAAAGTGGTAGTATTGTTAGGAGAGAACTATTCTTTAAAAAAAATTTCCTGCAAGGTAAAACTCTCATCAACATTATTTATGACACAGAGAATTGGAGATATTACTTCACCATCTATGATGGAAAGTTCATTTTATAGGAACAACAGTGGATGAGAGGACACAAGTGGTCAGAGGGAGGTTGAAAACTACATTAAAATGTTGAGAAAACAGGAAAAAGATGGTTCAATTAGAAAGGAGATTGATGGGCCAAATAGCATGAGATAGGCTGATGATGTCACTTACTGTAAAAAGAGTGAGTATGAGTTCATTGGCATCTAAATGTCAGTCACTCTGGCACCTCACAAATTTATACCTGACGTCTCTTTAGTGACTGGGTAGATGGGAAAAGGAGAAAGGCACCAGGGTTAAGTCAAATTTCCCACAGATAATTTCCCTGTGTGTACTGAAAGGAGGCCACACGGTAGGGGGATTTTCCAGCCATCATTAGGCTAGAAGTGTGGAAAGAATCAGAAAGGGGAAGACACAGATCTGGGGCAGGAAGTGGGCTAGGCTTGTAGTATTTGGAGACATCTAAGAGGGACACAGTGCATCATTGCTTTCGCTCTGGTTTACAACTGATAAAAGTGAGAGCCAAGTACTAGCCCAGGGACCAGGAAGCACTGCCAGCCCTTACAGAGGAAGCCCACAGAAGTCAGGTGTGAAGAACGAGGCCAGACAGCTCTGAGAAAGGAGGGTCAGGGAGGTAAAATAAAAAACAGGAAACTGCAGATCCTCTCTGAGGACAGTTTTTCTCATCACGCGGTGATAAATTTGAGTCTTTTAATACATTCCATCTCGTTATCTTTACTGAGTTTATTTTATGATAGCTTTTCAGCTAGTTATTAGATCTACCTCAGCAAACGAGGGCTGAGAAGTGTGGGCATGAAATATTCATGGGGTTTACAGCCTCAATCTTAAGAGTAAAAGCTGGAATAAAAAGAGTTTCGGTGAGTCCCTTTTATGTCTTTGAGAGCACGGTGAGAAGACGAAGGGGATTTGGCAGCCAGGGGCCAGGCTCACAGGAAGGAACTCGATGGAAAGATCTTAAAAGCAAAGACGACTTGTAAAGAGGAAGTCTGAGAATATGGGAGAGAAAGTGAACGAGACAAAAGAATCTGAAGAATTGAAAACCGTTAGGATGATGCCAAGATGTGACTTCAGCAGTCCAGTGTGGGAAATGGCTGGGAAAGGAAATGGAGGTTTCAAAGACGTCTGTCTGAGTGGGGGAGAAGAGTTCCTCAGCTCCATCCCACCACGGGGTGATTGAAACAAGAATCTGGCAAAGAAGGCCCCGAGGAAGGTCAGCATTTGTTATAATCCGCAAGATAAGTGCAATAGAGCAGAAGATGCCGTTTAAGGAGCACCCACTCTGGACCAGGAACTTGACCTAAGTCACTTAGTTTAGCTCTCACGAGCAAGGCTGGTTATCCCCATTTTACAAACAAGACTAGGAGTGAAGTGATCCCCCAAGGTGATAAGGGAGCAGATGAGCTGAGCTGGGAGCCATGATGTGTTTATCTGTAAAGCCCGGGCCTTGACACTAGGCTGCTTCCCATCTTCCAGAGTTCAAAATGTTAAGCAATTAGCAGTGACCACTCTACTCCCAACCACTCTCCTGCTGCTAGTTTTGAATTGGAAGCAAATAAATGCTCCAGAGACACGCAACCAAGGTAGTAGGTGCAGCCTGTGGGGGGAAGTTGGTTGATTGTGCAATGGTTTTGAAGAATCCTACGTATCATTTTCAATACATCAGGCAAGAGGATGAGAGTTGGAGTCCTATTAAAGGAGGAAGAATCTCAGCTGTCTCCTTTGTGTAATATGTGTTAAGAGTGAAATCTGTAACTCAGGAAAGCATCTGGGTTTGACTTTAGAAAGGGTTACTTGGCTCGGCGCCTGTGGCTCAATCGGCTGGGGCGCCAGCCATGTACACCTAGGGTGGCGGGTTCGGGTCCCCAGCCCGGGCCCACCAAACAGCAATGATGGCTGCAACCAAAAAATGTCCGGGCGTTGTGGCGGGCGCCTGTGGTCCCAGCTACTTGGGAGGCGGAGGCAGGAGACTTGCTTGAGCCCAGGAGTTGGAGGTTGCTATGAGCTGGGATGTCATGGCACTCTACCCAGGGGGATAGCTTGAGGCTCCGTCTCAAAATAAATAAATAAAGAAAGAAAGAAAGAAAGAAAGAAACTAGCAAGTAAACAAAAACTCATAGAGTTCCTTTATGGCTTGTTCTAGCTCTGAAATATCCAATTATACCCACTCATTTAGGCAGGGAGTGGAAGACTGTACCAGCCCCAATCCTATTGCTGGCAATCATACATATGTGGTAATAGGTGTTGCTCTGCACCACACACTCAGGAGGAAGGTAACCACACTTCACCCTCCTTTACACAAAATCAATTTCGAATAGGTTGTTGACCTAAATGTGAGAGATGAAGCAATAAAATTTTCAAAAAGAAATATAGGAGAAAATCTTTACATCCTTTGGGTGAAAAAAGCTTTCTTAAATAGGATATACATTGAAAAATTGGACTGCCATTGAAATGCAGAATTTGTTTATTCAAAAAGTGAAAAGTCATGTCACCAAGTGGGAAAGAATATTTGAAAGATTTATATCTGTCACAGACTTTATATCCATATAAACAAAGAACTTCTACAAAGAGATGGGGAAAGGTTGGACACTTAAACAGAAACAGGGGCAAAGAATTGAATGGGTACTTCACGATATATCCAAACAGCCAACACCAGGTTCCTGTTGGGGCTTCACAAACATAGCCATGGACTAACATCAGTCTGAATGAGTGACCAATGCATTGCCGGGCCTGTTTTATTTTTTAAATAGTTAAAAAATAATAATTAATTAATTAATTTTCCCTTCAGACTTTTTATTGAATGTGAGTCAGGGGAAATGTGTCAGTTCTAAACACAAAGTTTGTCTGCACATAAAGGATGAATAAACAAATATTTATTTATTCACATGTACATTTAATGCTTACAAGGCATCTTGGTAGAGAGAGTTGAATTATTTTTAGGCTGGCAAGTGGTATTTTAATCCAATGACAGGCTGGGAGGGGGAACATCCAAGGCGACGGTTCTCTGAATGGATTAAAGTACAGATGACTATTGGTTACAAAATAGATGTAATAGTTTTATTTAAAGATCAATATATATGTATTTTGAGACAGAATCTCACTCTATTGCCCAGGCTAGAGTGCTGTGGAGTTGACCTAGCTCACAGCAACCTCAAACTTTTGAGTTTAAGCTATCCTCTTGCCTCAACTTCCTTAGTAGCTGGAACTACAGATGCCCATCACAACGTGTGACTAATTTTTGTATTTTTGATAGAGATGAGCAAGAGACCTCTCTTGCTCAGGCTGGTCTTGAACTTCAGAGCTCAATCAATCCACCCTTCTCAGCCTCCCAGAGTGCTAGGATTATAGGTATGAGCCACTTCACTCAGCCAGGATCAATATTTTCAATATGCCTAAAGCAATCACATTGTTTTTCAATCATTTACAGTTATGATGAAAACATTGAGATGTCAATGTACCCATATTTAGAAGAAATGTATCTTAGTCTATTGGGATGCTAAAACCTTCAGACTGGGTGACTCATCATCAACAGAAATTTATTTCTTATGATTCAAGAGGCTTTGAAGCGCCAGCAGTTTCCCTGTCTTCTGTTGTGGGGTTCATTCTTTGCTTCATAGATGACACCTTCCTGAGGTGTCCTCCCATGTGGAAGGGACACACAAACTCTCTTAGGCCTCTTTTATAAGGACACTAATCCCATTCATGAGGGTTCCATCCTCACGACATGAGGCCTCCCCAAAGCGCTCACGTCTTAATACTACCACATTGGGGAGTAGGTTTCAATATATGAATTTTGAGGGACACAAACATCCAGAGCATAGCAGGGAAAGACAGTTTTTAAAATTCTTTAGTGAGTTTACAATCAGAAAGTTGAAAAATCATTACCCCCAAAGCGTTCTTGAACACAACAGAAGAGGCCCCATTGACCTCTGCTGGGTTTCTAGGCTCTCAGAATCCATGAAGGGTCCGTGTAGGACCTTGCCCATAGCAAGTTCATCACAGTTGCAGCTCACCTTCCTCACCCACCAACACATTGGATTGTATCTTATAGCATTGGTCAAATTGGTTGAAGAGTCAGCTATCTCATTTTCTGACTCATTACTTTTAGTGATCAATTGTCCTCTACAAGTCTACCCATTTTTAAAACTCAAAGGAATCACAAATGAACAGGTCAAATGTTGGCTGTCATATGGTAAAAGGACAATGGAAAGCATAGTATTTACCATTTAATTCATTCTTTGAGAAAGTACCTTGAGGATGAGAGAACCATTTATGTTTTACAATCTTAATTTTCCTCTTAAATGGCAAATTTCCCTTTAGCCTAAGTAGACAATGGAACATTTGAATTAAATAGTTACTAAGTAATTATTATCATACATATTCATATATATTAGTTTTCAAAACACATCAAAGTCCGCTGTAAATTGTCACATAATTACTTTTTCTTTGGCAAATCAGGAGATACTTAAGGACTCTGTACTTGGAATCTTTCTTATAAATGCAAATTACCATTGTCTTAGAGATGTTTGAAAATGTTCATCCAGATAAACAGAATGGCAGAAAAATTCCTTTTTATTATGCTCAAAATGGAGCCTGGAAAAAGGCTGGCGGAGGCAACAAAAGACACATAAACTATTATATGAAGTATTTATACCAAATCAAGGATCATTTAATAAGGGTTTGAATTTAAATGAGTAAGATGAACTTCTCTTGGACTTTTACAGTTCCAGTTCTAATGTCTTCAAATAGTTCTCTCAGTAATGAGTAGTTTTGTATATTTATAGAAAACTAAAAAGTGGTGAATACATAAAATAATTTAATTTCTCATCATCCCTGAATCAGGAACTTTTAGAGTTGGAAGAAATTTTAGAAGTTATTGATATAAAAAAAAAAAAGCGAGGCATAGCTATTTCTCCCAAATACAGCACTTGTAATTGACCCCTTAGCAATCTGATAGATAGATGTCAGTGAGACTCTTGCTGTGCTTTAAGTGCACATTAATGTTCTTTACTATAGATGGATGACTGGAAATTGACTAGCAGGTTGGGTTCCAAGGTGTGCAGGTAAGCTATCTGGAATTCAGAGGATCATTTGCTATGGAATTGGTGTTGCAAATGGAAGTTGGATTGCCAGACCAAGATGCTAAACCCATGAGTGAATCATGCCTTGATGCTGTCAGAGCCCCACCCGCCCTTTTACCCAATCATAGTTCACGCTTCAACATTTCTCTCCATGGCGTTGAAATCACTAAGCCCAGGGTTCAAATATTGGCTCTGCCATGTATTAGCTGTGTGTTTTGGACAAATTGACCTGTCTTTCTATGCCTTAGTGTCTTCTCCCGTGAAATGGGAATAACCATACTCTCCTGGGATCTCCAGACTCTAAGGTGTTTCCCAGTGATTCCCCTTCCCAGTATTCATGTTTTTGAATAGTGCCCTCACACATAGAATATGGCTGATGTGTATAATCAATAGAATGTTACAGAAATGAAAGAATGTGACTTCTGAGGCGAGGTCATAAAACATACCATGGCTTGCTGTCTCTTGGATCTCTCAGGGAAAAATAGCTGCCATGTTGTAAGGACACTCAAGCAGCCCCACACTCAAATAGTCCATGTGGAAGAGAACTGCAGTCTCCTGCCAACAGCCAGGCATGAAAGAAATATCTGTCAACTCTAGTCCAGCCTTCTGATTACTGTAGTCTTGGCTAACCTCTTAAGTACAATCTTAGAGGGACTTTGAGCCAGAGCCACCAGCCAAGCCTGACTCATGAAAACTGTGTGAGAAAATAAATGTTTATAGTTTTAAGCAGCTAAGTACTGGGGTAACTTGTTATGCAGCAATAGATAACTAATACATAGACTTATATGAATTAGGTGATGTAAGGAATGATGTAAGAGAACTTACTTAGCTTAGGATCTAGGCAGAGAAAACACACACTACACAGCAGGTATGAGTACCATTATCCTATTTTTAATCCCTTGAATGTTTCATGGCCAGAAATAAAACAGTCCTATTGGTTACCAGTCTTGACTGCACAGATATCATTGAGAATGGCAGGAGACATTTCTTTCTTCTTCCTACTGGGTTTCTTTCTGACCCCACAGAGTGATGAACCTCAGATGGTGCCCATAGTTCCTCTTGACTCTGGTTTCCCTCATTTTTTTGTCTCTCTGTCCTCTTCTCAGGGATCTGACTCCATCCAGGAACACCAGGTGTCAGGGAGATGGAGATGATGAGGTGGTTCCTGATTTTACCCCCATTGGAGGGTACATAACTTTGGTGCTTAATTATGCTAAAGACTTGTTCCCATCAGCGACAGACTGAAGGAACAGCTCAGCAACCCCTGGCTGTCACTGTCTTGTTATACTAATATTATAATAATAATATTTTAGCCTTCCATAATTATTCAATATAACATTTCCACCACACCCAATGAACAATTCTCCCATTTTTGTAGATCCTTTTATAGCAAAGAATGAGGGCAGAGTTGGTTTCCTGACACCATCTGCAAAATTGTATGGACAGATTTCAGTAACCTTGAACTGGACACTGTTCTGAGCTCAGTGAGGTGTTATTTCAGGTGGCACCTGAGATTACCTGTAAGCGCAACCCAAGGGCCATTCAGATTCTAGTGCTAGGTTAGCTAAAGGGAAGCCATTTTGCTTCCAGTATACCTTCAGCTCTTTCTGCCTTAAAAGTGTAGTTTTCCCTGCTGTTTGCTTACATAGCTGCTGGGCACAAGATTAGAAAAGGACCTTGAGGAAAACAGATCAAGAGTCTGGAATAAGCCACCTGTGTTCTGCTGATAACCAGATAGCTGGACGACTTGGTTGCTGAGCCCCACGGAGCCAGTCCTGTGGCCACGGCACCACCCCCCCACTTGCTCTCTGCCACCCTCTGCTTCTTCACTCTGTAAGTTGCTCAGTTACCAGTGGACAGGAGGTGGTGTTTAAAGGCAGCAGCTGGCCATCTCTTGATGGTGGAGAGTAAACCGCCATTCCTGGCCAACAGTTGCCAATACTTGTTCTGTTCCTCAGAACACTCGGTTCTGAGAAGGGAAGGGAAGGGAAGCTCAGGTACCAACACCGGGTGCTTCAGGGACACCTCACAACAGTCCAATTCCCGAGCAGCAGACCAGGAGCTAATGCCTGTGACAAACTCGTGGGAGTGACAATGTGTATTTTTATTTCCAGCTTCATTTAGACACAGGCCTATGGATACAATATATTGAAATAAGCTGTCAGGAAAAATAAAGACACAACACACTTTCCCAAATACGTTTTCTTTTCAAACCCAGCTGTTGATAACAGGAATTTAACTTC
>CAUYQV010065707.1:0-26652 GCA_963574575.1 Galagoides demidoff | reverse complement strand
AACCAGAAAATGGCCGGGCCTTGTGGCGGGCGCCTGTGGTCTCAGCTACTTGGGAGGTTGAGGCGGGAGACTCGCTTGAGCCCAGGAGTTGGAGGTTGCTGTGAGCTGTGATGCCATAGCACTCTACCCAGGGGGATAGCTTGAGGCTCCGTCTAAAAAAAAAAAGAAAATAGTATCATGCCTCGGCGCCTGTGGCTCAAGCGGCTAAGGTGCCAGCCATGTATACCTGAGCTGGTGGGTTTGAATCCAGCCCAGGCCTGCCAAACAACAATGATGGCTGCAACCAAAAAATAGCTGGGTGTTGTGGCGGGCGCCTGTAATCCCAGGTACTTGGGAGGTGGAGGCAGGAGACTCGCTTGAGCCCAGGAGTTGGAGGTTGCTGTGAGCTGTGATGCCATGGCACTCTACCCAGGGCAACAGTTTGAGGCTCTATCTCAAAATAAATAAATAAATAAAATTTAAAAAAGAAAATAGTATCATATTAAAGATAATACCAGTCAGGATGATTTAAAAAAATTGTCTAAAGCAACAGAACAAATTAATGAAAAACAGGAGGCATCCCCTTAGTATGCACTATTTTTTTTCTTTTTGGAGACAGAGTTTTACTGTGTCACCTTCAGTAGAGTGCTAGGGCATAACAGCCCACAGCAACCTCAAACTCTTGGGCTTAAGTGATCCTCTTACCTCAGCCTCCTAAATAGCAGGGACCACAGGTGCCCACCACAATGCCCAGCCACCTTTCTACTGCAGTTGTCACTGTTGCTCCAGCAGGCCTGGGCTGGGGTTGAACTGTGAGCTGGTGTTTGTGGGTGGCAACTGACCTACTGAGCTATGGTCACCGCCATTATACACACTTTTGACTACTACAGAAACATATTTTAAGGGGTACAGAAAACTTTTTCAGAGTTTTGTTAAATCCACTTTGTAAGTAAAAGTATCACCATGAATAAGAATGATGGGGGCTGGGCACAGTGGCTCATGCCATAGTCCCAGCACTCTGGGAGGCCAAGGCAGGTGGATCGCTTCAGCTCAGGAGTTTGAGGCCAGCCTGAGCAAGAGTGAGACCCTGTCTCTACTAAAATTAGAAAAAAACTAGCTGGGTGGTATGGTAGGTGCCTGTGTGGGTGCTGCTGCAGCAAGAGGGCCATGTAAGCCCAAGAGTTTGAGGTGCTGTGAGCGCTGAAGACACAGCACTCTACCCAGGGTGACACTGTGTCTCAAAGAAAAATAAAAAAGAATAATGTGACAAAAGGAAAAACTGTTGACCAGTTCTCCTATTCTGGGTGCAGAAATTAGCACTCAGAGTCTGAGAGCATCACAGTTCTGCTGTCTACCAGTAGTAGCTATGTCCCCTCCTGGGCTAGGTGGCTGCCTTTCCACCCTCAGAGTGAGCAGTTAGTTACCTGCAAGTCTTTGAAACATGTTCAAGGTTAGGCTTGGCGCCTGTGGCTCAAGTGGCTAAGGTGCCAGCCACATACACTTAAGGTGGTGGGTTCAAATCCACGCTGGCCCGCCAAACAACAATGATGGTTATAACCAAAAAAAATAGCCGGGCACTGTGGCGGGCGCCTGTGGTCCCAGCTACTTGGGAGGCGGAGGCAGGAGACTTGCTTGAGCCCTGGAGTTGGAGGTTGCTGTGAGCTGTGATGCCACGGCACTCTGCCCAGGGCTTGAGGCTCTGTCTCAAAAAAAAAACAAACATGTTCAAGGTCCCACCAAATCTTTGTAAGATGGCTAAACCTCCTTAATTTGAGAGTTTATTCTGAAGTCCAAATCATTTTTTTTTTTTGAGACAGAGCCTCAAGCTATCCCCCTGGGTAGAGTGCCATGGCATCACAGCTCATAGCAACCTCCAACTCCTGGGCTCAAGCGAGTCTCCTGCCTCCGCCTCCCAAGAAGCTGGGGCCACAGGCGCCCGCCACAATGCCTGGCCGTTTTTTTGGTTTTTTTTGGTTGCAGCTATCATTGTTGTTTGGCGGCCCAGGCTGGGGATTCGAACCCACCACCTTAGGTGTACGTGGCTGGCGCCTTAGCCGATTGAGCCACAGGCACTGAGCCGAGATGTCTGATCTTTAAAGGTTGCTAGAAGCCACTCCCTTGCTGTTTCTCCAGGTGGCCCCTCAATGTTGGTGAATTGGAGTTGGTCTTGTTTCTGAACTATCACTTCTCTATCCCCCCAGTTTCTAACCTTGTAATTAAATTTACCCTTTAAGACATCGTTTTGCTTCTCTGAACCTCTGTTTGTTATCCCAAGTGTGCTTTAAATTCTCCTTGGAAGATCCCATCCAGTTCATTTAGATATGCTTCCCTTGGGTGGTATTCTACTAGAGTTTCCCCCACAACCAAAGAGGAGGAGAGCGGATTCCTCTCAGGTAAAATTTAAAACCTGGAGTGTGATTGTGATATCATTTCAGTGCTAGGGAATGGAGGGCTGGGATTGTCTTTTCCTTTTCCCTCCATTTTGTTTTCCTGACACTGAGGAAAAAAAAATCCAGTCATACTAAATATTACATATAACACCCATGTACTCTGGGAGGAGCATGGCATTTGGGATCAAGGGTTTCTCTGTCATGAATTATGACATTTCAGATTCGATCATCTCCAGAAAGATAATTGAAAAATAAAAAGTGCCTTGTAACTATTATCATTTTCATTTGTTGACATAATTATATGCAAAGGAGGTAAAATCATTTTATAAATAGTTCTGACCACATCTTGCAACAGTAGCTAGAAAACCAGGTCATCAAATGCCAAAACAATACACAAAATCTGAACTCAGCTGAAGGACATAGTCCAGCAAAAGACTATTCTCCTAACTGAAATATGGCAAAATGGAAAACACCACATATATTCAACAAGGAATTGGAACTAGTTGATTAGCTCTTGTGTACAAGTAAGGAAGCAAAACTCAATGGAATTCAAGTAAGTGGGAGAGGGGAGGAGCAGGTGGGTAAATTTACACCTAACGGGTATATCACATACTTTCTGAGTGTGGACACACTTACAACTTTGACTTAAAATATGCAAAAGCAAACTAACCAAAAGATGTGGGTTCCCATAATATTCTAAAGTTTAAAAAAGAAATGACCATTATATCTGGTTTCTCTTCTCCCAAAATGTTACACATCTACAGTAACTACTCCAAGCCCTCACTTGGGAATATTAATATACAGCTTAAAATGTTTCTAAACTTTACATGATTGAATAACTCTTTTGGTAATTATGATCAAGTTAAAAAAAAATTCGCCAGTGAATCATGTTGATGTGTTACGATCCCAAATGAACTTCTTTTGTGATGACTCTTTCAGTGACTCAGATCCTGTGAAATTATAGGGAAAGAAACCAAAGTGTTGATTAAACTATAAATAAATAAATCAATCTTGTAAGTGTGTGTCTCAGTTTTTTCATTTATTTCTGAGGGGAAGAACAGACAAGTCAAGCCAAAATATTGCTGTTTAGAAACAGCCACTAAAATTCAGTGTTTCATTAACAACTGGAAAGAACACTGGAATTCTAAACAATTTCAGGCGGGCAAAAGTGGACAAGTTGTTTTCTAAAAAGTGAAACATTGTAGACTGCACATGCCTCCTAAGAACCCAAATTTTCACCTCTCCATTTGCTGCCCTGCTGTTGGAGGCTTCAGATCCTCTTACTGTAAACATGTACTTGTGTGTTTTGCCCTCATACTCTTCAAATCTCATCACTTTTCTCTCCTTACAGAATCACTGCAGCCTAACTTTTCCCTTATTTCCTTCAGAATATCTTATCAAAATGATTCCCCTCCTCCAGTTAAGCGCTAGTGTGGAGGAGGATTCAGTTGGTTCCACTGTGCCACTGTGTTCTATCAAGATTGTTCTCACTTCACCATTTCTCTCTTATGTTTTAGAATAAAACCCAGGAGTGGGGCACTTATCACTGACATAGGTAGACAGGAGTTGCAGTATCATCACTTCTAAAAAGAAAGAAAAATGACATAAAATTGATTGAATATGTTGATTTAAAATAACAGGAAGTCATTCTAACTCATACGTGATTTGTTCCATATTGTGTGTTTCAAATGGAGCATTAGTTAAGGCCTCCCCTCGTTTTATTCTGTTGTTATTAATTTTTAGCAAGGATTGAGTGAATGAAACAGTAACTTTCAAGCTCTAGGAAGAACATTTCTCAGCATGTAGGTTTCAGGATACGTTCCTAAATTGCTCAGTTGCAAAAGCAGATTGACAAAAAGTGTCTTACACCAGAAGACAGAGAACAAACCTATGGACCTAAAAGCGAATTGTAAGACAAGCTTTCTGCATTCCCAAAGGCGAATGATGCTGGGGAATTTTTCTCAGATCAAAATTACCCTTAAATAATTCATACTACCTGCTTTTAAAGGACTGTAACTTGGGCATAAAATAATAATTTTTGATGCTTCAAGTTGTATTTTTATGTGTCATATTGTGACATAAAATGTTGTTTTCTAGCATATGGAATAGATTCATACTGTTTTTAAATATTAGCTTGAATGGAGAAATTTCTTTAGTGATTCTCATTTTATAATAATAAAAGAGAATTTCTTTATAGCCAATGAAAGATGGTTATCCTGATAATTTCTGTCATCATTCCCTAATACATGACTTCCAAAAGTACCTATTTATGGCTTCATCTGTTTAGACAGTGACTTTCTTTTAAGAATATGTTTAAGAGCCAGCATTGCAATATAGAAAAATCAATGAATGAGGCATCAGAAAACTGGGTTTCCTAGTCTAAGAGAAACTAAAAGTCAGCTATTCAACATGTTCCTTTCCTTCTTTTATCATGTGACATAGGGAATTGGATCAGATATTCTGAAAAATTGTTTAAAAAAATTTTCTTTTTTGAGACAGAGTCTCATTTTGTCACCCTTGGTAGACATAGTGATGCCATATGATGTCATAGTGCCACGGCATCATAGCTCACAGCAACCTCAAACTCTTGGGCTCCAGTGATGGTCTTGCCTCAGCCTCCCAAGTAGCTGGGACTACAGGTGCTGACCACAACATCCAGCTATTCTTACAGTGGGGTCTTGGCCTGGCTCAGGCTGGTCTTGAACCTGTGAGCTCAGGCAATCCACCCGCCTTGAGCTCCAAAAGTTCTAGGATTACATGCGTGAACCACTGTGCCTGGCCCTATTGTTTCAAATTTTAAAATAATATGGCTCAAAAGGTATTCCCCATCTCAGTATCCATAAAAATATAGCTGAATTATCTGACCTCATTTTTCTATCATTTGACCTGTCACCACTTACATCTATTTAACTTCTAGATCCTATAATATTTCCCTAAGATATTGTACCTCAAACCTTTCCCACTTCCAAGTTTCTTTTGCCAGATTTTTCTCCCTTTGCCAAATGCCTTTTCAATTCTTTCAAAAGGCAGAGGGTTGAATTTTGGACCAAATATTAACTGCTCTCTAAGGGAATGTGATTAATTTCAACTTTGTGATTAATCCAAACATGAGTCTTAGGCAAACCATCCGATTCCATGAAGCGAGGATTTCTTGAGCACTTTCCTTGCATCTAAAATTACACCCTGAATTTACACCAACCTCTACTTTAAAACACCATTACGTGCATTTTATTATATTCAAATATCTACTGTTACTTTTCTACATAATGAAATTTCACAGATCCAGATGACTTGAATGTTGGATGGTGGTATATATATTTTTTAAACCTAGAAAATTCCAAATTGTAGAATTACTATCATTTTCCAATAGTTGTAGAATGATGAAGGCAGTACTGGGTAGTTGGCTATTTTTTTTGAGTTATCAGGATGAACATGGCAGTAGCATTAAGAAGAAAATTCTTAAACTATAGGAAGATTCTTCATTCTACAGACTGAAAAATTGCTTTTGGTACTTAAGGAAGAGGCCCACTTAGCCCATTCACCAACTATTTCCTTCTAATCAACTTTATTGAGGGACTATTTTACAACCATAAAATGGTTGGGGCTTCCTTAGAAATGAGCCTTCCAGGTGGAGGCCGTGGCAGGTGGCAAGGCCTTGCTGAAGAGCATTTTGTAGGTTCACAAGTAGCAAGGGGCCTGTGTGGCTGGGGCCGCTGGTGGGAAACGAGTCGAAGGTAGGGAGAAATTTTTAACCTTGTGAAATGACTTTTTCCCCTGAGTGAGGTAGGAAGCCATTAGAAGATTTAGAGTTGAGGGTAGAGATTATCTGACAAAAAGAATGATATGACTGGATTCACTTTTTATGGGGGCCTCAGTTATATCAATTTGAGGACTCATTTTTTAAAAAGAATACTTAAAGAATCTTACTTTTCAAGAACATCAGGGAAATGTATGGAAAATGTATGTGTAACCTTTCCTATGCCAGGAGAAGGACCGGGAAGCTGAACTTTCATTAGTTCCACAATAAATCTGCCTCTGACACACACTTCTTTGTAATGGGTTCATGCTCTTGGCATTTTAAGAATAATTTGTACGGAGATTGGGGGGAGCAAGGAATCCAGGAAGGAGACTTTTGCAATAATCCAGACAAGAGATGATGGTGGCTCAGGCCGGATGAGGGTGGTGGAGAAGTGGCTGGAATTGGCATATGCATGAAAGGCAGAGCTGACATCCATTGCTGATGGATTGACTAGAGTACAGGGAAGGAAGGGATGAGTCGAGGATGACACTGAGGTGTGAGCCTGAGTGACTAGAGAAAGGAGGTGCTGTTTATTGGATAAAGTAGGACTGCCAGGTAGCACTAACAGCTCGCTTGGTGTTGATGGTCATGAATTTTAAGCGAGAATAGTTAATGTGATTGTGTCTTTTTTTTAATTCCCACTAACATTCAGCTTCCTCTAGTGTGTACTCTGAGCTCATGAATAGTTTCATTTAACCAGATCTGGGATATTTCTACATAAGTATGAAGATGAGAGAGGGGCAAGGGTGTTGCATAAAAACTAAAAAGAAAATAATCGGCAACCACATCAATAGTGTGAACACCTGTTTATGAAGAGAGGAAAAAAAATGGATGTAATAAGACTATTTTAGAGATAAGAAGAATACCTGGCTCCAATGGTCATGCGTTTCCACTCCATTTGCTGTAGCAAAGCCTTAGGTTATTTTCACCCAGGATGTTTCCTGAAGCTGGTCTAGCTTGGAGGATTCAATGCACAGAAATTCCATACAAGTGGTGGTCAGAGTACAGGACCTGACTTTTGCTAGTTCACTCTCTTTACATGGGGGGAGCACCGACTGTGTGCCAGGAATCTTGCTGTGCCTCTGCATGATGATCTTGTCCTTGAGAAATTCCTGAGCCAGTAGAAGGGACAGATCCTTTCATATAGAATCCCAATCGAATAGAATGGCTGGAATGGAAGTGAGTGTGAAGTGTTTTGGAGTGTGCCTGAGACCTCTGGGAAGTCAGGAGTGCACGCTCAAGGGAAGGGTATTGGCAATGAGTCTTAAGAGCCATAGGAGGTCGTCAGGCACAGAACACAGTGCAGGAGCGCTCCTCCAGAGAGCAGCGATAGTGTGCTGGACAGCCGAGGGGCACGGAAACACGCGGCAGTAGAGGATGGAGCTGGAGTGCTGCTGACGGCCGAGGGAATGAATAAAACAGGGAAGGGCCAGGGGATGCGGTAGAAAGGAACAGGAGGGCCAACTTGTGACAGTCTGTAGGACCCTGGGAGGGGAGGGATCTTATTAAACAGGCAAAGAACATGATTTTTAAGAAGCCATCTTCTGTGTTGTATGGAGCAGACAAACGGAATTAAAACAAGTTCTTGCCTCCCCCTCCACCGTCATTTCATTTCATTTTTTTTTTGTCTGCTCATTTAAGATGTAAAACTTCTAAAACACTAAAATGCTAATAACGCCTCTCTCTGATTATTTATTGAGAAAGAGGCTCACATCCTTTCTTTTCTTCAGGCCTCGTATCTGGGGAAACCCCACTGTCCACTGCAGCAGCCCACACCATTTGGTCAATATCTGTTGGTGTATGATGGAATATAGGAATTTCAAGGCTATGCAGCGGAAGGTAGCTATTAACAATCTAGGAATCACTGAGGCAAGTGCTGATTGTGACAGCCATGTACTTCTCTGCATATTCTGTCACGATTTCCCTGGAACTGGAGATTTCCTTTTTTTTAAAGAGGGAGTCTTTGAAAGCTCCCCAGTTTTTTGCAGAATCATTCCGATGACGGCATCAGTCAAAGTAACGAAGCCACTTCTCAGACCTCCAGGGTGTTGGTTACACCCTCTGGTAGGTCCTAAGCTACATCAAACTCCATATGCTACGTATTATTCCTTAATAACAACTTTGCATCTCGTGAGAATGGAACACAGAAAGGCTGAGTGGTATCAATACCCAGGTAATGGAACTATCATCAGCTCTCAGTTTTATGTGATGTGCCGGCTTTGAGAATACTTGATACATAGCAAATCTGCTTTTGCCAGAAAACATTGAAGTGATTCATAAAATTAAATTCAGAGGGGTCATGCATCGAGGCCAAAGTGGTTTTGATTCTCTGTTTTCCTCTCTCAGGGATATTAGCAAAGGTTGTTACAAAGAGTAAACCTAAAAGGAAATTGAATACGAAGCTGTCCTAGGTGCAGAGTTACAATAGTTGGCTATCTCGTGAAGGCATAAGTCTTTTGATGCAGTCTTCTTTATTGAAAAGAATAAAATATTTTCCTCTAAGAACGTATGTGTGGCATGAACGTTTTGCAGTGTATTTAGGTCATACCAGAAATTCTGTTTTACTCTGAAAATGAAAACCGAATGAATCTCAGCTGGGCCATTTGTGTAAAAAGAAAACAGAGCATCTTTTTTCTTTTTTCATGGTCTCCTTTTAATGGAGACCTCCCCACCACCAACCTGTCTGCAGACTATGTAAAATAGTTTATTATTGGTATGCCTCTGAGAGAAGAGGAGTGAAAGTAAGATTTGATAACTCAACTTTATGTCAACTGGTCTGCCCTGGCTGGACAGAGGGAGGCAGAGTTTTATAGGATTTTCCACGGGCTGCTACCAACTGGAGTCACTTAGGCTTGCATTCTGACCTGTAATAATTTATGAAATTTATTGCTGCGTAAGTTTGTCTGGACAATTTTTGGCCATTAGAAGGATAGATAATTTATCGGAAGATGATAGCAAGGTCGCCTTAAATACTTCACAGAAGATAAGCGGATGTGATTACATCACGGTCTCTGACCAAATAGCAGACTCCCTGTAGGGGAGGCAGAGGGCACCTTTAAAGTGGGGCCACAGAACTGTAGTGAATTAGTATAAGTGATGCAATTTCAGTTGAGTGGACCAAGTTATGCCATTAACCAAATGGCATCAATGACGCTGCTAGGGTGTAGCCTTCCTCTGATGGGTAGCATTAGCTCAAAATTGCCTGCCATGGATAAATTAGGCTTGGTCTGAATCAAATCTCAGACTTCCCTACTACAATGCTTAGGCTAAGCTTACAACACATAGGGAGATAACCAAACCTTGGAAAGGAAATGAAGAAAAATCAATGGCAAACTCGTGGAAGTTTGCTTCCGACAGGCAGAAAACAAGCTGAGAATCAGGATCAGAATCAACTGGGAGGTGAAATAGAAACTGCTTTAGGGATTCCGCTGCACGATGGGGTCCCAGCCTCTCTACAGTGAAAAGTGGAAAACGGTAGTTGGGAAGGCAGGTGTAGTCTTTAGCAGCCCCCCAAACCCCACAAGTAATTATAAGCTGGTTTCAGCACATATTGGTGATGGGAGGTTTTATTTCTTTTGAAGGTAACTACATCTTTTGACATATCTTAAATCATGAGAAGAGTTTATGTCCTAGCACTTTTTCCTGCCAGCTCCAGATACAAAAACACTGATGGCTCAGTAAAAGCAAGATTTATTTTTGGTAACAAGGTCCGGATTATTTTCCTGGTTCGTAGATAAAATTTAATATTTTCTTCTTGAGATTTTTCCTTTTAGTTTTATTAAAGTTCTAGGCTAAGTTATAATTTTCATCATGTTAATCATAACCCTTCCTTGCCTCACACTTCACATATCATCACGCTTCTTGAAGAGTGAAAACCCAGAAACTGCAAAAATCATACAGTTTGTATATATTGACAACATATCAAGCTTTCGTTTTAATTTAAACTAAAATCAGGAAAGTTCCTTCTTTGGGTTTTAGAAATAATTTGTCAGAGATGGAAAAAAAATCTTTTCACATTAGATTATGAAGCATAGTTAAAAAAAATCAGTTAATCTGGCTTGATACTATGGTGTGTCACTCAACATACATAATTAAATTTATTTTAATTCATTTATTCAAGAGTAATTTATTGAGCTCCTACTATGTGCGTGGTACCCTGTGTAGGCACTGCAACATGAACACACACACACACACACACACCAATCCCTTCAAGCATTGTCAATTATTCGGTTATAAGACAGAGCATAATTACTTTTTAAGCAAAGTGTAGAAAGTGCTGTATTTTAAGCAAATATAGCTGAATGCAAATGAGAACCCAGGGAGAGAATATTTGTAAGCAGAGAAATCTTCATAGATGTGATTTGAGTAGGAGTTTGAAGAAAGAATAAAGTTAAAGCCATCTTGGGTGAAGGGACAAACATCAGCAAAGACAGAGGATTGGGAAGTTGCAGGAAAAGAAAGAAGTCGGACTATTCTAATCATTTATTATTTTTCCTTAAAAGCATGCTCTTCCTTTCATAGAATTTACAAAATTAAGATAACTCGTATCATGAACTGGCTCTTAGGTGGGAAAGTTGGCCAAATTAACGACAACTAGATTTAGAAATACTAAGGATTTTATTGCATATTCATTCTTTCCTTTTGATAGGAAAGAGTTTCTTTGCCATCAGCATTTTGTATAATAGACACTGTCACCACCACCTACAAATGCAATTTGGACAAAAGATGAGAGTAAATAAATCAAAGCTATGCACATTTGCATTCCCACAAAGAAGACAAAAATGACCACGAATAAAACCTTACAGATGAGCTAGTGCTGTAAAAGGTGAGTATTAACAAGGTGGTATCCAATTAGAATATTTTAAAACTGAAGGGATGAGGAAACGAATTAATTACTTCACTAGCCAAAGCTTAGAGAAGAGTCTCAAAGAAAGATGCTAATGCAGGGAACGAGTGGCAGGAGGGTCTGGTTCACTTCATTGGTTTTGCTTATCAGAAGATGTCCTAAATTTAGGGACCAAAGCTGACAGGTATATTGGCCCATGTGATTCTAGCAGAAGTTAGAAAGTCCAATTTTAACCTTTTCTCCCATTTCTGTGACGCTCCTCCCCTTACACATCTTTTTTTTTTCTCTTCCCTGACTCTCCTCAAATATCTAAACTCATTTTTCACTATCACAATGGAAATTAAGTAGAAAAAACATTATTTTATTTAATGTAACTCAGTATTCTTTCTTTCTTTTTTTTTTTGAGACGGATTCTCAAGCTATCCCCCTGGGCAGAGTGCCATGGCATCACAGCTCACAGCAACCTCCAACTCCTGGGCTCAAGCAAGTCTCCTGCCTCCGCCTCCCAAGTAGCTGGGACCACAGGCGCCCGCCACAACGCCCGGCCATTTTTTGGTTGCAGCCATCGTTGTTGTTTGGCAGATCCGGGCTGGGGATACGAACCCGCCACCTTGGGTGTATGTGGCTGGCGCCTTAGCTGATTGAGCCACAGGCGCCAAGCCCTCAGTTTTCTTTCTAGGAATATTTGCATTTTGTTTTGTAACAATAACTACTTAAATATGGAGAAACAGTGGTATTTGGGGGACTTTAACCGCCAGTGAGGCAATTAGCTTTCCTGGAGTCCACTGGAGGCTTTCTGATGCCCTCACAGGTAGTGCCTTGCCCAGTTAATAGATGAGGCTAATCATCCGGAGGTGTGGCAATAATTTTGAGGATGACCGTGGAGCATAGGTAAAATTTTAGGTTTCTTTAACGTCATCTTCAAGGAAAATTCTCTGTTTCCCACAGGAGAAGGTACTATCTGTCCCACACTGTCCATGGAGACTTCCATCAATAACAGCCTTTTCTAGAAAAACAAAAATGAGATTTCTTCCAATTTCACAAGCACATCTTCTAATTGAGTTAGATCTTACAGGTGCAAAGATCTGCTGCTAGAAGTTTGTGAACTGCATTGGCAGCCTGTAGAGGGGATCTGCCTCAGCCAAGTGATAACAGCATCGCCATTACTGACAGTGGCACAACATTTCGGCCCCTATGCAGTTTAAGTTAGCATTTTTGCTTCAATTCATGGATCTTTTAATAAAATATTTGTGTCATTAACTATGGGAACTTCAGCTTTGAAATTAAAGTTTGGGCATTAGGCTTAGATAAAATGTGTAGAACATTTATTTTATAGCTGAATAAAGAGAAGTAAAACAGGAAGGACATTGATCTGACTCTCCAGGCAAGATAATGATATCCTTGCCCACAGGGACAGGAGGTAGTGTGAGGGTGATGGAGACTGTAGCATCAGGTCTGAATCCTGATTGCCGCTTACTAGCTGCTGACAATAAATAGGGTTACTGTGCAAATTAAATTAGAAACTACACATCAGAATGTAAAGTATCTGGCACATAGGCACTCAACAAATGGAACCTTACTGCAATGTTCTTTTACATTTTGTAAATTGCTTTTTATGCCATGTTTGTTAATGTGTTTTGGAAAAAAATCCTCTTTGAGAATGTCATGAAAACTCTGGACTGTAACCCCTCAAAAATCGCCAAATATCCAAAATTTGACATGTTTTAGTAAAATATATGTAACATGATGGTCAGTTTTGTGTGTTAACTTGGCTGGCCTATAGTATTCAGATGTTTGCTAACCAGTCAATAGGTTTCTGTGAAGGATGCTTTTTTTAGATACGGTTACTAATAGTATCTCAAGTAGGGGACTTAGAATAAAGCAGATTTCCCTCCAGAATATGCTTTGTTCAATCATTTGAAGGCTTTAAGAGAAAAGACCTTAAGAGAAAGATCTCTAAAGGTAAGACATTCTGCCCCCAGATTGCCTTTGAACTCTGATGGTCTGCCATAACATCCAGTCTGCTAGACTGTGTATTTTGCACCTGCCAGGCCCAATAATTGTATATGCTAATTCTTAAATATATATATATATATATATATATGTGTGTGTGTGTATGTAATATTTATATATATACACATATATACCTGTGTATATACACATGAGGTCTGACAATTAAGTTTACAAACTCATCCTACAAAAATCGCTGCACACCTCATTGCTGAATATCACTGTGGTCACCTTTGAAGTTCTCCCCTGGGAAGTTTTGCATTGACGCCAGCACCTAGTTCACCCTTCAAACCAATTTTGGAATTCATTTTCTGGAATGACCTTCAGAGCTATCAATCATATTACCCTGATGTCCTGAATGTCCTGAATGTCATCCAAATGTATTCCTTTCAACATTTCCTTAATCTTCAAGGAAATAAAAAACTCATTGGGGGCCAGATTAGGTTAGTAGGGAGGGTGTTCCAATAAAGTTATTGTTTACTGGCTAAAAATTCCCTCACAGGCATTGCTGTGTAAGTTGGTGCATTGTTATGATGCAAGAGCCATGAGTTGTTTGTGAAATTAAGGACATTTTCCTTTAACCTTTTCCTGAAGCCTTTTCAGCACTTTCAAGTAGTAAACTTGGTTAGTTGTTTCCAATAATGAATGCCATTCAGCATGACACTACTATGTGTCAACATACACAGAGCTGTGAAATACTCATATACCAAGGTTATGAACCCTCATTGATCTGTTTGTACACTGTTGTCCATATAAGTGCACAGTGGCAAGTTCATGAACTTAATTGTTAGACCTTGTGTGTATATGTGTAGAAAGAGAGACAGAAAGATACGTAAATATAGCTACATATACAGAGAGAGAGATATCTCACTATATCTATCTACAGAACTGTATTGAGAAGCAAGATCAATACCAGATAGAGAAAGAGAATAATCTGTGTAGTCTCTCTCTCTCTCTCTCTCTCTCCCTCTCTCCCCTTCCCATTGGTTCTGTTTCTCTGAAGAACCTTGACTAATATACCTAAAGACTCTCAAGTGAGATCATGGATTCTTGTCTTTCACCCCACTTGGAATGCTCTGGAGAAGATACTTTAAAAATAACCTGGTTCAATTGCTTCCAAGTTAAACTTTCCATCTTTCCTAGACTGATCTTATTACTCTTCTAGTGGTAGCTTAACAGGAATAGAAAAAGGCCCATTCTGTGTTAAAGTACAAGGTAAACACTTCCTGTAGATATTGAAATAGATCCTTCCCATTTTAGTCTGATTAAATTCCAAGGGTAGTTAGAAAAGTTAATTATGTACTTGGAAGCACTTACTGGTAGGGATTGAAACCCCTTGAACTGCTAGCTGGGATAAGATTCTCTTTGTCCTGCTGCAGAAGCTCCCCCACTGCCTGGAGAGTTAGTGTGCTAGCTTTAGCCATCTCAGACACACAGGTGAGAGGGTCTTATCAGAGTCTTGCAAGAAAATCTAAGTGAAGAAAATATAAAAACAAATTATTCCCTGTGATGCACACACATTTTAAGGATTGTCTGGATTATTCATTCTTTCCAAGTGTTATGTGGCATTTTGTAGATACCAGGAAGAAATGCTTATAAATCCTTAGAAGGTAATCTGCATGAGACTCTCTAAATGTCAGTAATGAAGAAAAAGAATAAAAAATCTAGGAAGTTACTATTGCTGAATGCTACCACCTGCACATTAGTTTAACAACTCCCTTGACATTTGTGACAAGAATCTGCAAGATTCATCCAATCTCTGGTCAGAAGGATCCATTGTCACCACCCTAGATTAATGATAAGTGGATGAGTAAGTCATTGGTAAGACTACTTGTACAGTTCTCTGGGAGGACTATTCTACTGAAACTCATCATGCAGAAAAGAGCGGTCCTACCCACAGTGTGTTGGTCAGAGAAGAGAATCTGATCCCCACGCAGGATACTTTCACTTATCATCCATCATTGCCTCTGACTTACTTCATGACCAATTGGTGACAATTTCTTATCTGCAGAGTGGAAATAATATCTGCTTTTTCTCACAGAAGCATTGTGGGGATAGATGAGATAAATCGTTTGAAGTGCTTTGGGCTCCACTGATGATAAGTGCTGTGTTATTTCAAAGCATTATTATTTACTTCACAAGCGACTTGTCACCAATCTTCATCTGTGTAAAGTACTTTGAATTCCTTAGAGAAAGACTAGGGATTGAGTGAAATTTTAATACAAGTGGATAATTTGCACCACATATAATCTATTCTGTTAGAGACCCCATTTCTATTGTGAGGGGGAAATGGCGCATGTTGTAGCCTAGAAGATAAGAAGAAAGGGCAGGGCATACTTGGTCTTTTGAACTTGCTTTCTGATAAGGACTTCCAAACTAGTCCAAGAGGCTTACTTATGTTAGTGACCGATGATAGGAATGTAAATACTTGGTCTACATCACGTTGGTTCTTAAAACTCCCCATCTTACCTTACTAGTCTATTCAAAAATCAATTTACTTATCAAAGATTTACTGAGCATTTACTATTTGCCACTGGACTAGATGATAGAGATACCAAAATGGTTGCAGTGAGAAAAGTCCTAAGTGGACAGTAAAATCACATATGAAGAAAAGTAGGACATGGCGATCTAATCAGTTAAATGAGAAACACCAGCATGACATCGTGATCTAAAAATTATCTTTTAATTTAAATTTACTGCTTTAGTGTCACTAAGCTTAATTTAGTAGAAGTAGCAGGAATACTAGAATGTTACCTGCTGTCAATTTTAAGGACAACTTTGGGATCAAGATTTTGGCCTCTCATACTATTCTTCACTATAGGAAATTAGAACTGCTTGGGTTTATATACTTATAATACCAAGCCTTGCATAAGGGGAAAATTAGAATGGCCCTGCACATTTTGTTTCTGCCATTCATCAGGAATGTTTTCAAGGGTAATAGAGGCAGTGTTATAAAGGTCATAAAAACAAAATTTAAAAGAGCTCCAGATGGCCATGTTGAAAGACTTTGATTATGTAATAAACATTATAGTAATATTACAGTTAATTGTAACAAATTATATTTATGAAAGACCAGGAATTCTTTTTGATATTCAAATGTTTTGTGCATTGTCTTTGACCCAGTCCTACATTCAACCTGTATTTATTAAATGCATCTTATGGGCAGTCACTAGAGCTGGTATTCTAGTGGAGGGAGAAAGAGAAATGAAAAAAATAAGCAACATATTATATGTTAATGGTGCTGAGTACTACAGAAAGAAATAAATCAGGAAAAAGGGCTGATAACGTCAGAGAGATGTTTCAAAAAAGAGGAAAGAACCAGGGGTTGCCTGAGGTTAAGAGAAGTCCAGGAGAGACAACTGCATGGAGCCTGTTAGGCGTTTGGCATCCCTCTCACCCACCCACCACCATAGTCAAAGGCCTGGAGGGAAACACCACGTGGTGCCAGCAGGCACTTCAGTAAGTTGGTAGCGCTATCATATCAAAACCAAGGAAAAAGTGGAAGTGAAAGATCAAGATGGACTGAGCCAAAGGAGAAATCTGCCACAGTAGGGATTCTCGATTTTATCCTTTAGTCAAGGGAATGTAAGCTTTAAGGAGAAAGGCAGAACTGGCAGATTTGCATTTCAGAAAGATCATTTATATGAAGCATAGTTTTGAGGAGAACAAGACTGGAGACAGAGAGACCAGGTGTAGAAGATATTTCTTCTCCTTCTGTTGCTGCTGCTTCGTCTTTATTTGGTAATTTCCAAAATACCAACATATGCTTGTTATAAAAAGTGAAGTAAAACAGAAAACAATGGAGAAAGGCAAAGTTAATCTCTGTGTCTCCATTCACTCCCACCCCCTTGAGTGAGGCAATGTTACAGTCTGGTGTCTATCCTTCAGTGCACACATAGTTCTAAAAGTTTCTTTGTGGGTGTGAGGAAGCTTAGCTGTTCAGACGCCATTGGATATGATACTGAAGCTTGCAGAAAAATCAAACCTGGATGTGTTATTTTTTTGTAAAATCGGGTTCTTGTTATGTTGCCTGGGTGGATCTTGAATAATCCTCTCACCTCACTCAACCTCTCAAGTAGATAGGACTACAGGTTCCCCCTAGTACCCCAGCCAAAGAACTTCAACTTTTTCTCTTCTCTATTCCCAGAAATGAGACTTTCAACTAGAGAAAATAACCTCCTGATATAAATACCTCCTATATAAGAAGTATAAAATTTGAGTTCAATCAATCAAAGATGCATAGTATAATTCAGCATCCTATGTCCTTACGGATGAGATGGGATCTCTGTTTATTTAGTTAAATTTGGTGACATATACAGAAATGTGTTTAATTATAAAGTGTGCTGGTTAGAATTATCTGTAACAGGCTTATTCCATGGGCTTACTTCATTTGAAATGCTTATTATCTTACAGCAGATTTTTTATTTTTCTGTATAGGTTTGTTATATTTATTTCAGAGCACATAATTTGAGCCATAGTTTCTTGAAATCTATGTAGTGATGAGGCATTTAATGGTAAAAGTACTATTTCGGTACTGTTTTTCAAAGAAATCTACTACGTCTAACAAACTGAGGCTCTTCTTTCTTAGAGACAATTTCTCTAAAAGGGCTGAGTGTCGCAGCCCATCAGATTGGGTCTGATTGAAACAAGGACTGATGCCTTTGCATTAGCTATGTTCAAAAAGTAATAGGACCAATTGGGTGACTAAATTCAGTGTAGGCAGAAATACATCAAAATTTAGGGATAGAATTTTTCATCATTGAGGCCTAGATACTTAAAAACATTGTTAGCTGGTATGGTTAAGATTATTTCCCACACTTTCTTCTAGAGGTTTTATCATTTTGTATCTTAGATTTACATCTTTTATCCAATGTAGGTTAATTTTTATTAATGGTGAGAGGTACCAATCTTGTTTTAGACTTTTACAGGTAGCTGGTGGTTCTCCCAGAACTATTTATTAAATAGGGATTTTTCCCCCTAGTGTATGCTTTGTTTGATTTATCAAAGATCAGAGGACAATATGAGTCATCTCCTGTTTCTCTATTCTGTTTCATAGATTTATGTCACCCTGTTATGCAAGTACCATGCTGTTTTGATCACTATAGACCTGTAGCATATCTTGAAGTCTTCATATTTGTTTTTATTTCTTAGAATTGCATTGTCTATTGAGAGCTTTTTCTGATCCCATATAAAATGAAGAACTATTTTTTCAAGTTCTTCAAAGCATGATACTGATGGGTTTAGAGAACATCTCCTTAGTAAAGTATCTCAAGAATGGAAAGGCAAGCATCTCATGTACTCAATACTAAGTTGAAACTAGTAGTGAACAACTATAAGCCCACATGAGAGAAAAACACAATTAAATTCAAGAAAGGGAGAGATGGCTCAGTAAGCTCCCACCTAATGGCATTTCTCCTGAGTGAAGGACTCAGCTACACCTCAGACTTTACCTAACAAACACAAGCAATGTAACCTACTCATATATACCCTCATAGAAATTAGAAAAAAAAAAAACCTCAGCCTTTTGTTTTTCTAGTCTCCTCTCAAATAAAGTGTAAAGACATTTTGAGAATGACACAGGCCTTTGTGATCATAATACAATGAATATGGTTAAAGAAATATGTACTGTTTCAATTGCTTATTTACTTTAGTATGAAAAAAAGTAAGTGACTTTGGGGAATACTAATCTGTGTCCTTCCTGATGGATGGTGTCAGTCCCATGAATAAAGTGATGGCAACCACTTAAAAATATATGAATATCTTTGTACCTATATTTTTTAATGCTTCACCCTCTTGAGTTCATTCTCTCTTTTTTCTTTTCTTTTTTTTTTTTTCATATTAACATTCACTCAGAAGAAAAGTTGTGAGGGATAACATGGGACTTAATGGAGAGTCACAGCAGAAGGAGTAACTAAAGAAGACATTCTGGGACAAAGAGTGACTTTGCCTGGAATGTGCTGCAAGCCTAAAAATGAGGGTGAGAATAACAAATGGGATGGTACAGAGTCTGAAGAATGGAGGAGTGAGGCAAGCATGTAACACCCTGAACAGTGAAGCAGCCTGTTTGCTCTTATACCAGAGTAGAATTAAACCAGAAGTAATGACAGAAAGATAGCCGGGAAATTTTCAGATACTTAGAGATTAAATAACAGGCTTTGAAATAATGAAAAAGTCAAAGAGGAACTCTCAAGAGAAATTAAAAAAATATTTTGAACAAAATTAAAATGAAAATACAATTTATCAATACTAGTTGGATGCAATTTAAAAAAGAGTACATAGAGGGAAATTTATGGCTTGAATGCATAGTTTAGAAAAGAAAGATCATAAGTCAACAATCTAAGCATTACTTTAGGAAACTAGAAGAGTAAATTGAGTTCGAAGTAAGCACAGGAAAGAAAATAACAAAAATTAGAGCAGAAATCAATGAAATTGAAAATGGAAAATCAACAGAGAATATTAATAAAATCAAGGCTAATCTTTGATAAGATTAATAAAATTTATAAGGCTTTATTCAATCTAACTAAGAAAAAGAGAGAATGCAAATTACTAACATCAAAAATGAAAGAGGGGACATCACTTCAGACCCCCTGGATATTAAAATATAATAGAGTAATACTGTAAACAATTCTATGACTACAACTCTAATGGCTTAAAAGAAATAGATCAATTTCTTAAAATACACAATCTGCCAAAATATACACAAGAAGAAATCCAGCATTTGAATAGGCTTATACTGATAAAGAAATTGAATCCAAAATTAATAACCTTCTGAACAGAAAGCACCAGGACCAAATGGGTTCACTGGTTAATTTTACCAACCATTTAAGAAATTATACCAATTCTCTAAAATAACTTCTGGAAGGTAGAAGCAAGGAAATGCACTCTAACTCATTCCATGAGGCTGGCATTACCCTATTACAAAACCGGATAAAGATACTATAAGAAAACTACATAGAGCAATACCTCTTATGGGCATAAATACATAAATCCTCAAATCCTCAAAAAATGACTGGCAAATCAAGTTCAAGAAAATATAAAGAGAAATTATATACCATGACCAAGTAGGATTTATCCAAGGTCTACAAGTCTGGTTCAACATTTGATCAATCAATCAATATAATCCATCACATCAATGAGATAAAGAAGAAAAATCATATTAATAGATGCAGAAATAAACATTTGACAAAATCTAACACCTGTTCATAATAAAAACCCTTAGCAAACTAGCAATAGAAAATTTTCTCAGCTTGATTAGGGAAAAAAACTATGAAAAGCCTATAACTAACATGTTTAGTGATGAGAAACTGGAAGTAGTTTCATTAAGGTCAGAAACAAGCCAAGAATATCCTCTGCTCTGGTTTGAATATGCTCTCCACATGTTATGGGTTGGAAACTTGATCCCCAAATTCATATGTTGATTAGAGGTAGGGCCTTTGGGAGAAAATCAGGATTAGATAAAGTCAACATGGTGGGAGGCCCTGATGGGACTGATGGCTTTATAAGAAGATGAAGAGACTTGAGCTGACAGGGGCATGGTAGCCCTGTGGTGCCTTCTGCCATATGATAAAGCAGCAAGAAGCTCTCACCAGCAGTAGAGCAGGTGCCAGCACTGTGCTCCTGGACTCCAAGCCTTCAGAACTGGGAGCCCAAGTAAAGATTTTTTTCTCTGTAAGTTACCCAGTCAGTGGTACTCTGCAATATCAACAGAAAACAGACTATGCCATGAGTTGTCACGCCTATTAAACACTGTGCTGGAGCCAGAGCAAGAGCAAGACCCTGTCTCTACTAAAAATAGAAAAGCTAGCAAGTCATGGTGGAGAGCACCTATAGCACCAGCTACTCAGGAGGCTAGAGTAGCCTAAAAAGAGGATCTCTTGAGCCCAAAAGTTTGAGATTGCTGTGAGCTATAAACCACAGCACTCTACCAAGGGTGACAAAGTGAGACTCTGTCTCAAAAAAAAAAAAAAAAACTCCCAAAACAACAACAACAACAAAATCCCCAGTAAAACACTGTACTGAAAGTCCTAGCTAATGCAATAAGAAAAGGTAAATATATTTAGAAGGAAGAAATACAATTGTCTTTGCTCACAGATGACAAAAATCTGAAAAAAATAAATAAAAAATATTCCTGAAATGAATAAATGATTACAACAGGATTTTAGTGTATAAGATTAACATATAAAAAAGGTCATTATCCTTTCTACATACCAGCAATGAAAAAAAGTAAATTTTGAAATGAAAAAAGATACTCACATTAGTGCCCCCAAAATGAAATACTTAAGTGTAAATCTAAGAAAAGGACCAAATATACATGAGGAAAACTACAAAATCAATATTGCCAAGTATCCATTCTTCCCAACTTGATCTATAGTCAGTGCAATCCTAATCAAAATCATGGCAAGATACTTTGTGGATATCAACAAACTGAATCAAAGTTTGTACAGAAAGGCAAAAGACCAAGAACAGCCAATGCAATATCGAAGAACAAAGTTGGAAGACCAACGTTGCCAGACTTCACGTCATACTATAAAGCTCCAGTAACTGAGGCAGTGTGTTTTTTGTTTAAAAAAAAATAGGCAAATAGTAAAAGGCGAAAGATTTACATGATCTGAAGAGAAACCAGAGAATACTACGGAATATTATTCAGCCATTAAAAAAGATGGAGACTTTACATTGTTTATACATTTACCTGGATGGAGTTGAAATACATTCATCTTAGTAAAGTATTTAAGAATGGAAAACTAAATATCCCATATACTCCATTCTAATATTAAATCAATACGTAAACAATTGCATGCTCATAAGAATAATAAAACACTAATATAGTCCAGTTTGGGTGTAGCGGGAAGCAGGAGGGGGAAGGGGGAGAACGTTTTGTAGATGGAGGGAGGGCACGAGGCGGGATCTTACCTAATGAGCACATTGTGAGGGTGTATAACACGCCTCTGGATGAGGGCCTCCTCTACAAATGGGACTTTACCCTGGAAGTGAGAACACTGTGACCTAAAAATTGTACTCTCATATTAATTTGAAAAAAATGAAAAAAAATTCAAAAAAATAGGCAAATAGATTAATTGAAAAGAATAGAGATCCCAGAAACAGACCCATGCAAATATAGTCAACTCATCTTTTACAAAATGGAAAATGTAATGGACAAAAGATAGTCTTTTCAATAAATGGTGCTGGGAAAATTGGATATCCACATGAAAAAATTAATGCAGATACAAGCTTACACATAAAATTAACTCACAAGGATCTTAGACCTAAATATAAAACTGTGAAACTCCTACAAGGAAATAATGGAGAAATACTAGGTGACCTTGGGTGTGGTTATGACTTTTTAGATGCGTCACTAAACACAGTATTGATGAGAGAAATATAGTGAAACCTCCATAGTTGACCACCTTCCTACACTGACCACCACCTTAAGTTGACTGAGTTTTCATTGGCTAGACGTGTATTTGTATGTGTAGTACAGAAGGCATAGTTCCTTACGTTGACCACATCTATGTGTTGGCCTGTCTGTTACAGACTCCTGGGGGGGGGTGGTCAACTTACAGAGGTTTTACTGTAGTTGATTAGCTGTCCTTGACTAAAATTTAAAACTTCTTCTTTGAGAAAGACAGTCAGGAAGATGAGGAGACAAGCCACAGACTGGGGAAAAATATTTGCAAAAGACATATCTGACAGAGAACTGTTGTCTACACTGTATAAAGAACTCTAAAAATTAAACAATAAGAAAACAAATAACCTACCAAATGAACAAAAGACCTGAATAGCAGACACCTCACCAAAGAAGATACATAGATAGCAAAAAAGCATATGAACGGATGCGCAAAATCATTTGTCATTAGAGAATGGCTTATTTAAAAGTACCACTACACACTTGTTAGAGTGAAAATACAGAATACTGACAACACCAAATGCGGGTGAGAACATGGATTAATAGGACCTCTCATTCATTGTTGGGGTAATACAAAATGATACAGCAACCTTGGAACATGGCACTTAAAAATATCCTAGTATTTTAACTTTTCAGAAGATTTTAAGGTAATTCAGAGAGTGGGCTATTTGATAAAGGGCAGAACAGTCTTGACTTGGAGAGGATTTGAACATTCACAGGTGGCTTTTCCAAAGTACCTTTAACTTTCTAGCAAACCTGAGGGAAGGGTCACTTAGAACTCAGTGGCTTCCCTTAAGTTGATTCCTGCTTCCCCACCCTCAGAGTGTGGTCAAAGGCAAACTTTCCCACTTGCCTTTTCTTTAGCAGCTTTGCAAATGGTGTCAGTGCTGAGAGTTGCCTATTTTGGGACTGAGTGTTAATGATTTTAGATTTTTTTCTGTGTACGCTGTTCCAGCAGTGAGCAGACTCTTAACAAATCTCCAAAATAAACTCGTTTACCAAGACTTTCTCATAGTTGTCATTTTGAAGGACTGAATAAACAGTAAAAGAAGCACTCCAAGTTCTCCTGCCAAATACATCCATGTCCAAGAGCAGGATGTCTCCGTGTCTGAAGGTGGCTATGGAGCCCAGAGTGCTAGGTATTTTTAATTTGCTTTTTACCTTATTTTTGCTTCTCCTCCTTCACACGCTCCAGTTCTGATGGGCCTTAAAGGTGGGGCTGCTTGTCGCTACAGGAAGATCTGCTCCAGCAGACTGCAGGCTGGGTTGTGTTCTATTTTATTTGGAAGAAGCCTTGATTTTATACCAGAGAATTACTAATTGTGGCTCAGAGAATCCTTTCCAGATGGCTGTAGGTTGGTCCAAAACGCAAATGAACCCGACTGGTCTAAAGCCCAGATGAGAGTCCTAGAGACAAGTGGAGAAAGGTTAGTGGGGATTATTTCTGTTGCCGGAACTTCATCTATGGTAGCTATAGAACTGGGCTAAACGGAGCACAAGAGGGGAACAGAATGTTATCTTTGCTTTCCTGTCCCTTCTTTCCTCTCTTATCTCAGGGGAGAGCAATATAGAGATGGCAATTTTCTTTTTTCCTTATAACATTTTATTAGTTGAAGCACAGGGCTGGTCCCCTTGTTCCAGGTTGCTTCCCTCTTCTTGTCTGTGTGCTTTCTGAATTTCTTCCTGCCCTCTGCACTCTGTAAACTCTGATTTCTCTCTCACTTTTCATTATTCTCTCATCTCAATTTTCTACTTCATTTTCTTTGTATGAAATCCAAACAGTTTCAGAGGCCAAACAAGCAATATACCAAGGTTGACAATTGGCAGGGTAGCAAATTAAAGAGTTGTGGAGACTCACCAAACTAAACCACCTGACCCATCCAAAAGTGTTCAAATTCTAATGTTAATTTATTGACTAGTAGACACAATCAGAGCTCCAGGTTCCCCCTGTGGGTCATCACTTTGCAATTTCTGCTCTGTTTAGTCCATCTTTTTATTTTATTCTTCTATGGGTTTATGATCTTTAAATTCTTTTTTTTTTGGAGACAGAGTCTCACTCAGTCACCTTGAGGTAGAGTGCTTACGGCATCATAGCTCACAGCAATTTCAAACTCTTGGGCTCAAGTGATCCTCTTGCCTCAGCCTTCCAAGTAGCTGGGACTACAGGTACCTGCCCCAATGACCAGCTACATTTTAGAGACAGTGTCTTTCTCTGGCTCAGGCTGGTCTTGACCTCCTGAGCTCAAAATCCACCCAGAGTGCTGGGATTACAGGCGTAAGCCACTGTACCCAGCTCCTATCATCTTTAAATTATAGCTCTGCCCCTTACTCACTCTGTGAATTGGGAAAATTCACCTCTTTATGCTTCAGTTTCTAAATCAGAAAATGGGAGGGTAATGAGACTTATCCATAGAATGTCTATGAAAAATACAGAAATATTTACAAAGCTCTAAAAATAGTACCTAGAACACTATTATACTATAGAAGGGCTTTTAAAAAATAAATGCTTATTTTTGATTATGCAAATAAATGCAAATATTTGATGATGGCTGGAAGTCTGCTCAAATCTTTTCTGAATTTCACCTTTACACAGCTCTCTTCCCTCCCTTGCTTCTGTGTTCCTGATGGAAACACATCTAAGGAATTAATATGAACACAAGGAAAGAAATAAGGTGCAGATTGTGATTTAATTAGGCCAGATCAGCAATGATTGGCTATCTGGTTGAATACGTTGCTATCAGCTTGAGCGTAAAGGTTTTCCTTATCATCCTTAAGTTCAAGCTTGAATCGTGGCATCTTATGGTGTTCAGATGTTAGGGCTTTCAAGAGACCTAGTGCTATCTCTGCACTGTCATGTATTTTCACCATAATTTTCAAAAGTACTAATACCTTAGCCACGGCCAAACGTTTCCCTTTCTGCTCCTCCTATCACTTCTCTTCTACCCACAACATAATTCCATGTTTGTGTTTCTGTGATCATGTTTTGGGATTTGACTACAGAAAAACTGAAAGGACATTTAGTTTGGATCTATGGAGATAGATGTTTTGAGATGTCTAGTTACCTTCTTGCACAGTTCAATTCTCACTCTTTCAGTATAGAAGTGGCTTCTGATAATGCTTCTAATGCTGGTCAGTGGAATTAAAAAAATTTAATTGACAAATAAAATCATATATATTTGTTGAGCACAGCATATTTTGACATACAGACACATCGTGGAATGGCCAAATTGAGCTAATTACATTCCAATTTTAAATGGTTGTCAGAGAATTTCAGATGAGTCACTGCACATACTTCAAACACCCTGAAAGCTCCTGTATAAAATAACTTGAAAGAGATGTTTTTGAACGGACAAAAGTCTTAAATATTTATATTATGTTCCAAATAAATGTCTGTGAATTTAATCTATTATATAATATATGCAAAAAGTTCTTGAAAAGATGTGTGAATCCTCTGTCCTTTTCTATTCCAGTCTAATTATGATATAATACTACATCATTTACTCTGCTGATGAAATTGTACCACATGGCATCCAGTTGTCATGTCTTCTTTGTGCCCTTCTGTGTTTTAATTTCTTAGAGCCCTTGACAATTTTAGGGGCAAGTAGTCAGGGATCTTATAAAGTGTCCGTCAGTTTGGACACTATCTACTTTTTTTTTCTCATGAGTAGACGAGGGTTATGTGTCTTGGAAGCCTGCCTCAGAGTTAAAGGGCCCTACTCATTGTGTCATATTAACAGGTACTTAAATCCACAGGCCAGAGCTGGTTCACCTTCATCAGGCAGCTGGTTGAGGTAGGGTTTGCCAGATTTCTTCACTGTAACATACTTTTTGTTTTTTAAATTCATTCACTATTTTTTGGAGTGAGTCACTAAGTCTAACCTCATTCATAGAAGAGGGGTCTAGGAGAGATTAAGCTCTATCTCTTGACGAAACTTAATTACTTCAGATAGTTAAGCTTAATTATAATTCTTACATAAGGAAGATTTGTCCTTATTCATTTATATCTGAATAAACTCATGAGTGTTCATTTTATTTACATTATTTATTCTGTTGCTCAGAATGTCCCCACTTTTGCCAATGGGACTCTTTTTTTTTTTATTAATTGATATCTGTATACATTAATGCAAACATGGGGTACATTGTGCTGTTTTCATATACAATTTGAAACACTTTCATCAAGCTGGTTAACATAAATTTCATGTCATTTGCTTAATCATTGTATCAA
>CAUYQV010065706.1:0-19836 GCA_963574575.1 Galagoides demidoff | reverse complement strand
GTCCCAGCTACTTGGGAGGCTGAGGCAGAAGACTTGCTTGAGCCCAGGAGTTGGAGGTTGCTGTGAGCTGTGATGCCACAGCACTCCATCCAGGGGGATAGCTTAAGGCTCTGTCTCAAAAAAAAAAAAAAAAGACAAGAGTCTCTCTCTGTGGCCCTGGGTAAAGTGCTATGACTTCATAGCTCACAGCAACCTCAAACTCTTAGGCTCAAGAGATCCTCTTGCCTCACCCTCCCCAGTAGCTGGGACTACAGGCACCAGCCACAAGGCCCAGCTAGTTTTCTATTTTCAGTAGAGGTTTCACTCTTCCTCAGGCTGGTCTCAAAATTCTAAGCTCAAGCAATCCACCTGCCTTGGCTTCTCAGAGTGCTAGGATTATAGGGGTGAGCCACCATACCTAGCCTGAATAAGTATTTCATCATTTGATGTATATCCTTGTATTATTTCTAGGGACTTCTTTTTAAAGACAGGGTCTCACTCTGTTGCCCAGGATAGAGTGCCATGGCATTAGCCTAGCTCACAGCAACATCAAACTCCTGGGCTCAGGCAATCCTTGAGCCTCAGCCTCTTAGGACATGGGACTACAGGGACCTACCACAGTGCCTGGCTAACTTTTCTATTTTTAGTAGAGCTGGGATCTTGCTCTTGCTTAGTCTGGTCTTGAACTCTTGAGCTCAAGCAACTCATCCGCTTCAGCCTCCCAGAGTGCTAGGATTACAGGGGCGAGTCATTACACCTGGCCTCATTTCTAGGGACTTTAAATGTTATCTAGTTTTACTGGGAGTAGGGCCATAAAGCTCCTCAAATTTTCATGCTGAACCCCACAATTTTTTGAGCACGTCTTTATTTTTGGGCACAGAAAGATGCTCCAATTTCATCTTCTATTTTTCTAGTTCTAGTCTTAGAATCAGCCATTTCCCCCAAAAGCTCCAGTTCTGTTTAGTGAAGAATGATTAACTAGACAACTAGCAGGTGTCCTTGTTTTTACAGGATGTAATTGCTTCCTGGCTCTCTCTGGAAACAATACTAGGAAATACATAGCTATGCCTGTGTATATATGTTATTACACATAGACACATCATGAGTTCAGACAGATACTTCCACTCCTAGTCCAAGAGCACAGAGTTCTCTTTTCCATATTTGTAATTTCCTTTCCTGAGAGTGAGTAACCTGTTTCCCACTTTCCAATCGTTCAGAACTACAATACAAATTAGAGAACTGTCTACCCATATGACTGTGAAAAACAAACCTCCCAATTAGAATTCAGTACTTGTTTACTTCTCTTAAGAATGGGGATATAGGCTTGGCACCTGTGGCTCAAGTGGCTAAGGCGCCAGCCACATACACCTAAGGTGGCGGTTTCCAATCCAACCTGGGCCCACCAAACAACAACGACAGCTGCAACCAAAAAAAAAATAGCCGGGCATTGTGGTGGGTGCCTGTGGTCCCAGCTACTTGGGAGGCTAAAGCAGGAGACTCGCTTGAGCCCAGGAGTTGGAGGTTGCTGTGGGCTGTGATGCCATGGCACTCTCTACCCAGGGGGATAGCTTGAGGCTCTGTCTCAAAAAAACAAAAACAAAAACAAAAAGAATGAAGATAGACAGTAAAACTGCTGTAGTTAGAGGACAGACAGAAAAGTGTGCTCAGACAGCGGTCAGTCCCCAGTCCATCAGCCTCCCTCCCACCCAGTCCTTACCCATCTCCTCTAGGGAATGAACTTCATAGTTGCTAGTTTATCCATCCCTGGATTATTTTTACAAAAACATGCAGCTACATGAATATTTTTAATTTCCTCTTCTCTTTCAACTTAACATCCCCAGAAACATGCTGAGACAAAAGTTCAGCCTGTGAAGTGTTTACTCAAGGTCAACTCCTGAAGAGAGGAAGCCAAATGGGCAGAGGGAGAATTTGAATCAAAATGCAGGCTGTCAAAGCCTTGGCTTTGACAAACCCATAGGGGCCCTGAAGCATGTGGCCCATTCCAGCTGTTCCACGTGGGCACAAATGGCCATGCCTTTATCCAGAGCTGCAGCTAGTCACTGAGTGCAGGGAGCCCAGGAGGAGCATGTTCTGAGTCAAGTGGCTCTCTGCAAACTAAGGAAAATCCTAAGAAAAATTTTAAGGAGCTGACGGCACTTACAAAAGCTGTAGCAGTTAAGTCCTTAGAGAAAAGTCTGGGTCGCCTGTCTCTGTGTTCACTCAAGTCCACCCTGTGCCACCTGGATACACTTCTCCTGCACAACTTCACATAAAGCTGCAGAGCAGTTCCTCTAGAATTCCAGTGGGCCGCTGCTCCTGGGAAAACTTAGAAGGAGAGTACTTTGAATAAGATGAATGACAGCCCCTGACGCTGTTTGGAACAGCAAACAATATTCATCTACTTCCTCTGCTATTCTTTTTTTGAGACGGAGTCTCACTTTGTCACACTTGGTAGACTGCTGTGGCATCATAGCTCATAGCAACCTCAAACTCTTGGGCTCAAGTAATTCTCTTGCCTCATCCTTCCACATAGCTAGTGGAGGATATACTAGTACTATAGGTACCTACCACAAGACCTGACTATTTTTTTAGAGACAGAGTCTCCTCTTTGCTCAGGCTGGTTTTGAACTTCTGAGCTCAAGCAATCCACCTGCCTTGGCCTCCGAGGTACTAGGATTACAGGCATGAGCTATCATGCCTGGCCTTCTGCTATTCTAAGTTCCCCTCACTCTTGGCCACCATCTCTCAAGCCTTAAAGGTATAGTTAGTCACAAGACTAAACACATATCCTTCATGAGTCTGAGCACCTAGTCAAAATTCCCTTCTTAGAAGGGGATGCAGCTTTGTCCATTTATCATCACAACTGGGCGAGTTCAAGGAGCATACAAGCAGGCTGCTTAGACATTTCTCCTTGACCTCCACTCCAAGAACATTATACTACAGTTTTTTCTTATGATGATCAGTCGTTTACTCCTGGTCCTCAGACACTCCAATGGGTCCAGACAGTATCCATAGTATATATTTCAGTGGAAATCTTGCTACCCTTTGAGGACAGGGATCACTAACCCCACAAAGCCCAAATTTGTAGGAAGAGAAAGCACAAAGTCTCCAAATGGTTCACTGGGAGTAACATTAAGTGAGGCCAATCCTGCTCCTGCTCCTTGGATTCAAGCAACATAAAAGTGTTAGATTCTGAGATAGCATCTTGGAGGATGGTGCCCTTTGGTTGTCACATGTTATCCCTAAGCTGGTTTTTCAACTCCACTTCAGCAGGCTATCCCACACCTTCTAGAGCAGTGCTTCTCAACCTTCCTAATGCCACGGCCCTTTAATATAGTTCCTGTGGGTCGCGACCCACAGGTTGAGAACTGCTTTTCTAAGGGATGGATGTGTATAAGGTATGGCCAGTAGTGTTTTGTGTTTTGTTAAAAATGACATGCCCAGTAGGTCACAGGCCACTAGCGCACCTTATTGTGGTAAAGGAGGTCTCCTTGTCTAATGCCTTGTCATGTGGGATAATCAGTATCTATACTCTCCTACAAATAATCTAATTAAATTGTCCACTTCCAGCGTTACTCACTAGAGTCAAGGGTTAGTTCTATATTTTTGTACTCACAAATTACATGAAATCATTTTCCTTAGTCTGTTTCACATTTGTGCAAGTATAACATTTTGCTTTGACTGTTTCAAATCTTCTTAGTATTAAGCGTTTTGTTAAAAATGACATTATATCACCCTGTTGGAGAATAACCTCTTGATTCTAGGCAGACATTTTCTTTCAGCACATTGAAGCCATTCTTTTAATATTTGCTGATTTCCCTTGATGCTATTAAGAAATGAGCCTAGTGTGTAAAATTGGAAGAAGGCAATGATTCAACTATAAGGTATCAGGCTTTCACCTAATATTCCCATCCTTAAAATCTATGATGATGATGATAACATATTATAAATAGATACAGCAGGATTTATTTTAAATTTGAGACTTGGGCCAAAAATGAGTTATTTTCACTTTCCTTCTTTGCCTTCTTTTTTTTTTTGAGACGGAGCCTCAAGCTATCCCCCTGGGTAGAGTGCCATGGCATCTCAGCTCATAGCAACCTCCAACTCCTGGGCTCAAGCGAGTCTCCTGCCTCCGCCTCCCAAGTGGCTGGGACCACAGGCGCCTGCCACAACGCCCGGCCATTTTTTGGTTGCAGCCATCATTGTTGTTTGGCGGGCCCGGGCTGGGGATTCGAACCCGCCACCTTAGGTGTACGTGGCTGGCGCCTTAGCTGATTGAGCCACAGGCGCTGAGCCAGTACTTGATAATTCTTAACCTGATTCTACAATGGGTACATTGAAGCACAGGGAATTTGGAATTTGAAACTAGTTCTACCAATGGCAAGTCCTTACAATTCATGACTGTGTTCTCCTAGGAAAGAGCTAATCCATTAAATCATGAACAGAACTGTCTCCTCCTTTTTGGAACACAATTGTTGTGGACAGAATTACTGTTAGCAGTAGAATGTGTAACTACTTCCTATACGAGGTGTTAAGTGTATCTCTAAGTCTGGCATTGATTTCTACCTTGAAGTGTACCCTGGTGTGGAAGCCACGTGACCTCCCTTCTTAAGCTCTATTTGCCACTGGTGGGTGTTGCTCTGCAAGCTACTGTATCGTCTTCCCAACCTAAAATTCTCTCACTTAGACCATAGATGACAACAGCAAGGACCATTCATATGCCAGATTGAGAACTGAGCAGCTTAAAGCCCAGCATCTTCTGGTATCTCCCCAGCCCTCCTGTCTTTCGCAACAGAATTTGTTCCTTGTGGCCAGGTTCATCTTTGCAAAATGAGAGAATGACTAAGAAAACACCAGTGAATGCAAATGAGAGAAAGAAAAGACATCTGTCAAGTTAATTAAGGGAAAACGTTCCTTTGACCTCTTGTTTCTTCTGTGCTTCTCTCCTGGGGGCTACTTCCCATTCATGTTAGCACCCCATAGATGGGGCTAAGTAGGAAAGTACAGGAGAAACACACAACTGATTTTAATATCCATTTGGCAGTTTTCCTGTTGCTTCTCCATTTAGGAAACATTTTCTTCTGCTTCTGCCCATTATCACAGCTTTGACATTCATGTCATTAACAGAATGTCATGTTGCAAGATACTGAATTAGGAACAGCGAGTCTCAAAACATACTGAATGGGGAGAGGCTGGCTCTTTGCCACGTGACTTTTCCTTCCAGAAAAGAACAAAGTGGAGCTGTGATGTCGGGTTTCCATGTTTGAATGTTTGTGTTCCGAGTGTGGAGGCACATGGAATTGGGGACGTTCACTTGTGGGCAGGGCGTTGTGCCAAACTGCTCCATGAAAGCAAAATGCTTTGGAGCTGGGACGTGTTAAACAGTCATACTGTTCATTCTGGGCTTGCAATAAGTTTCTGCTGAGTGTCCTAAAAGGAGACTTGGTGGTCCTGGAGGCAGACTCCCTCTGTTTTGTGGGTCAGAAGGACAGTGGTCCCAGAGTCTTTGATAGCAGAAGGGAGGAACAGAGCATTTTATTTTTATGGGTATCATTTAGCTATGTAGCTAAATTATACTGGCAGGCTAAAATGTATTTACCAAATGAAATATTTCTAGGGGTAGCAAGTTAAACTGGGATTTAATTTCTGTATGGAGAAGGCTAGAAGGCTAAAACTATATTATACTAGTTCAATTCTTATATACATATATTCAAATAAGTTTTGGGTGTAAGAACATCTACCAGTGTAGCTTTCTGACCATTTCATAAAAGAAATAAAAGTGGGAGATACAGGAGGTAAAAGTGAAAAGTAAAATTTTACTAAGGTATTTCCAAAAAGGGACTTCAGAACAGTCGATTTAAGCTATTGCGTTTGCTCTGGTTTGGGGCTGCCCCCACTGTCTGAGACCTTTTAAAGATGTATTTTGTTATTGCTGGCCAATTGAGAATAATAAGTGCCATTAAATTAAATTGATTAAAGTCATTTTTGGAGTAGGACATTGAACTTGGTTTTTTGCTACTTAGAAAAAGATATGTCAGATTTTGACTTTGATTTACTCACGCTGAGTATGAAATGTGAAGTTGTCTCATAAAATAGTTGATTGTGACCTTTTTTACCCAATTATAAAACTGACTGCAGCACCTCACCATTCCCCAGCTTCCCAGCTTTGCGGCTTTGACAGCCCACCACCAGGTAGGCCCAGCCAGGTGTAGCAGCTCTTTATCCTTGCTGGGACTGCTTGACTTTGAATGACTCCAGACAACATTTTGATCAATATCAGCCTTGAGCAGTTTCCCAAGATACAGCAGGTGCCTCTCAGCTCTTAGATCAGAGATAAGGGAAGTTCCCAGACTCCTTTCCTACCCCAACTCCAGTCGGAACATTCTTTATTGTGTGTCTGATCTTTGGGCTGTTGTACTAATCTTAAATCCAAAAGCCATGTCCATCATTGACTCTCCCAGGCCCTAAGGGCCCTCATGTGAATCACCGGTCTGCCCTGATGATTTAGGATCTTGGGGCTGGGCATCTAGGCTAAATACCTCTTATAAAATTAATAGGTAATGAGACATAGGTTTTTCTCACTTTCATTACTTTTTACTTCTAACATATTTCGCGGTTGAATTTACTTGGTTTCTACTGACTTTGATCATTGTGCCATGCCCATCTTTTAATTAGACTGATGATTCCATCTGAATTTTATTCAGAACGATATGCATCTTGGTTTTTCCAGTAAAATGTTTTACACTGTGCGTCCAGCACCCACAGAACTCGTCAGCTTTTCATGTTTTCTTAGTTATATATATGGCCTTGATCAATTCAGCCATATTAGACTATATTATAATATCATCTTAGTTTGATCTCATCTATATTTGTCTTCCAAGTTAAATTATATACTTCTTAAAGGTAGGGACAATATTTAGCTAGTCATTCAAAAATATTTTATGTATCTCTATTTAAATCATTTTTATTTTTGGTATTTTCCTGGGTATCGAAAGGAATTCAGTGTTTTGTAAAATATAATCCTTGTTGTCTGGAACTTACCCCCAACTCCTAAATTGTAACCTCAAGATACACTCTCAGGTAATGTTATTGAGTGAACGAGTGACCCCAGAGTCATACTGTGTTTATTAGGATTTCTGTGACACAAGGTGAATGTCAACCGCCAATCTGTCACATGCTAATAATATGACACGTTATTAGTTGACACATGACCATATCTGTGTTAAGCAGATCATTGAAATTAGGAGATTATTTAGAGAAATTCTGTGGAAATAGGTAATTTGCAATGCATACATACTGTAAAATTTTAGTGTTTATGAAAGCATGTTAAAATCTGATGGAAAATTATCTCATGCTTCTGATAGCAACAATTTTTTGTTTATATCTCTCTTCCAGATTCTGCCTTAGCATGAATTAGTTATCTGTGAATTAGTCTTTCCTTTTATACTTTAAAGACTTTGAGAATGTCTTCATTTTCTCCCATGGTACTTTGTGGATTAGTTACTCTATAAATATTTGTTACAATGGATAGTGCATTCCTGATACCTGAATGTTCAGCTCTTTCTCTTTTCCTCTGTGAAGACAAAAAATTGGGCCAGACCCACTGTGGACTTACTTTAATAGATTAGATATATTTCCAAGAAATACTATAGAAGGTGATATATTTTCCTGTTGACTTTCCTCAGAATTTTCAAAAGCCTACAAAAACCTCTCTCTTCCTCAGACTCTTGTAATTAGCCTAAGTTTTTTTATTCATATGTGCCAACAATAAGAGCAACCATTCATTCCCATTATGATTAATGCCTTTAAGAAAGTGTTTCTGCTAATGGAAAAGTGAAGTTCAAGTATCAAGCCAATAATATCAATAATGAAAATCTCAGATAACCATAAACTTGGTCATTATGTTGGTAAAATGCAATTCAAGCTTGTTAGTCACCTCAGTATCAGCGCTTGATGTTTCTCCAGCTTTATTTTTTAGTGGCTGTGCAAAAGAGCATGGACTGGTGTAGTATTTGCATTGGATTGTGGAACCATTTTTGTACAAATTCATTTTAAAAATAAAACACTATCTCTTAAAGCAGAATCACAGGAGATGAGCATTCATTCATGGTAGGCACCTACCTCCCTTCCTCACTGGTTCTCCTGCTTCCTCCTTTGGCTGTTTCAGTCTAGCAGCAAGAATGTTTATGTTCGAAATCTTCCAACACCTTCCTTCTCTCTTCACTCAGACTCCCCACTGTAGCCTGCAGGATGCCACAGGCCTGCCTCTGGTCACCTCCCTGGCTCCCCTCCCGCTGTGCTGAACATGAGCCTTTGCTCCCTCCTGAAGTCTCTGCTCTGTGCTTATCCCACCTTCCCCTACCTGACTTTCCATGCCCGCACCCCATCCTACTTCCTGCATTATTTTTTCTCTGTCACCGTCTCACATAGTATACATTTTACTGATTTATTGTCTTTATTATCTACTTTCCCCTCCAGAATGTAAACCTCTTGAGGGCAAGGAGTTTTGTTTTGAATAGTGCTTAAGCATATCCTAGGCACTCAGAAACTCATTGAATAACTTAATAAAAGCTGCAGGGAGCCTTGATTTTTTTATGGGAAGATACTGGCAAGTTCCTTAATTTCACATAAGTAACAAAACACACGTAAGAGACAGAGGCAGAGATAGTGACGCTTTCTCTGTTTACTGCTGTCTTCTAAGGAGGAATGTGCTTATCCAGCCAGCTATGAGGTGTGGTGTGTGCTGCTCAGAAAAAGTAGTAGAGATGTAGATTTGAAGATGTCCAGAGAAAGGCTTGCTTTTCATGAGAAAGACAAAATGATTTCTTGTGGAATACAATAGAATGAAAGCAGAGGTAAAGGTATCCAGGCGAGGCAGCGGTTAAGTGGAATTTGGAGAAGAGTCCAAGATTTTAGGGAAGATTTGCTTTATGTTGCACAATATACTCTTTTTTTTTTTTTTCAAATACAGCCTCTTATTAAAAATACATGTTTCGAGGCTTCTGCAATTATACTATTTACAAATGCACAATGTTCTAGATATTTAATGTTGCAAAGAGGAAAAAAAATGGCCAAGATGTATAATTTTAGTCCACTTAAGAATTTCGAAATTTGCTTCAAGTGAATAATCTAAAAAAGGAATGAATTAGACCCATATTTATGTTGCCATGGTTAAGTCTCAAAAACAGACTGTTGAGCAGAAAAGAAGCCACAGACTATCCATAATGTATAGAATATGCTAAAGTGTAATTCATCCAAGAGTCAGAAACATGACTGTCATACAAATATAAAATGGATATGTGCCAAAGATTGTATTTAACTTATTAATTAATAAGGGCAGCAGTAACATGTTAAAACAGATTTAGCAAGATTTTTTAAAAACAGACATGCATGTGGATATATATACACACCATCAGAATTGTGAGATGAATTTGTTCATAGATGCAAAATTGGTTTTTTATCTTATAGGACAGTGATATTAAATATTTGAGGTCATCTTTCTACGAGGTGGATATCAAATTGTATCTTCACCAGATAAAATTCATTTATATTACTATGGATGGGACTCATTCTGTATGACTGCCAGTTTTCTACAACATAACTTTTGACCCCTACAGAATTGTTAAGTAGCCTAATCAATAGAAAGGCAATGAAACGTGTATACCTTTATAGAATCGGATAATCTCAGGAGGGTCCAGTGGACAAGCCCAGCAAGCCACTGAAAGAAAACCATTAATTTCTTTTGTACAATCCCAAGTCTTTATCAGTCGTTCCTGATAATTAATACCACTAGTGAAAATGTGAAACCACCTGCATATACTGTTCATTATGCATGTATGTATGTCATTGAATAACTTAATAAAAGCTGCAGGGAGCCTAGATTTTTTTTTTTTTTTTGAGACAGAGCCTCAAGCTATCCCCCTGGGTAGAGTGCTATGGCATCACAGCTCATAGCAACCTCCAACGCCTGGGCTCAAGAGAGTCTCCTGCCTCCGCCTCCCAAGTAGCTGGGACCACAGGCGCCCACCACAAGGCCCGGCCACTTTTTGGTTGCAGCCATCATTGTTGTTTGGCGGGCCCGGGCTGGGGATTCGAACCTGCCACCTTAGGTGTATGTGGCTGGTGCCTTAGCCCATTGAGCACAGGCGCCGAGCCAAGCCTAGATTTTTTTAAGGGCCATAGGGAAGACACTGGCAAGTTCCTTAATTTCACATAAGTAACAAAACACACATGAGAGACAGAGGCAGAGATAGTGACGCTTTCTCTGTTTCCTGCTGCCTTCTAAGGAGGAATGTGCATATCCAGCCAGCTATGAGGTGCTGCAGTGACCAAAATGAACGGGAAAGCTACAAGCTGTAATTCTTTTAGTAGTCACCTGGTTGGGGGAGTAGAAAATGTTTGGACATCTAGAGAATACATTGTATTTTTTCTCTGTATCTATCTAAATATTTTAAAGATCAGTAACAAATGCAACAAATGGTATGGTTCTCTGTCCCAGGGTGGTGAAAATCCTGCGTTAACTTTTCTCTCTTTTCAAAAATTTTCAGAACAAAAAAGCCAAGTTTATGACTATTTCTCTGATCTGGTCCACATCTTTCATTGCAAAGGTATAGAAACAGAAGCCTAACTAGTTTTAACATTTATTCAGCACATGCCCCATTAGGTAAATGATTTCTACCTCCTGTTCACCCATTTCCTCCAGTTCAGCCTCTTCCTTTGTTTCAAGACTATTCAAACGTTCACATTCTACTATGGTTGTAGGAAATAGTTAGCAGATGTTCATGGACGATATAGCTTTGGTCTGTAATCAGTCTCCTGTGCAAATTTATCAATTTTTTTGTGAAGATGAAGTAATAATGGTAGCCTGGCTTTCCAGATATTTGGGGGGAGGGTGCTTGTCTTACTCAGTTCATTGTATTATTACTGCCCCTCAAGGATGGCCACTTGCGTGTTGCACTGAGTGTTAACTTTTCCAGTCAGCTGTGAATGTAAAAATTACTATCTGTGAGGGTTTCCCCTTCTCAGTGGTCTTGCCATGAGTGGACATGATCAGAATATCTGTCTCAAAGTGAATGTAATTTAACATGAAGCTGGATTTTTGAACAATTGCAAAAGGGCCCAGCTTGGTGGGCCTCACAGCTTTTAGAGACCTGGTTGGGGATGGTTAAGAGGTTCTTCTGCAGGGAGAAGGTGTAACAGACCAGATGTGAAATGTTTACAATCCCCCCACACCTTTCTTACGGAGCCCTGAGCATAAGGACAATTTGGGCAGAAATGTAATGTGAATGCTTTAGACCCCAAATACATACACCACCTTCCCTACCCCTCCTTCAGATCAGTAGCCCGTATTCTTCTCTGACCCTCGTCCTGAGTCAGACTTGACTTAGATCATGAAATGCAAAATCTGTCTCTGTGTTTTCCTAGCAGATGGGAGGTACCTCTGACAGTAATTAAGAGATTGAGAAACTCTTTGGGAAACTGTATTGGTGATGGTGAGGTGAACTTAGGTTGCTGGAATGGTGCCCTAGTCAACCCTTACTTCACCTGTCTGAGCAAAAGCCGCAGACAAATGCAAATCTTCTTGGTGGTGGCCTCATGTCACTCCAGCCGTCTCCCGCACCTGAGTGCTTATCCAGCTGTGATGCTCTCACACACAGTGTTCTGTCCCCACCTACTTGCCTCCCAGCCCTCAGGGGCAGCCAGACCCTACTCAAAGTACTGTTCACCTCTCCCCCTTTATACTCGCCTCAGCTCCTGGGCCCACAGTCAGCTGGGTGCATTTCTCATGCCCTGTGTGTTTGAGAGTTATCGGCCTCATACTTGCCCCTAGGTAGATCTTTCCAGGAAGGAACCAAATAAATGAAGTAAAAATAAATGCTTAATTGTGGTTAGCCCATCCTAATCTATTTTTCATCTTTGCCTTTGTCTCAAGTTGTATATGCCTGTCTTCTTGGACTAAATTCTGATTTTGCAAGAATCAGGCTCTGCATTGTATTAATAGAACAATAGTAGTCACCTTCCAAATTCAGAGAACAAAAAGAGCATGTTAGCCACAGGAAAAGGAAGTTTTTCCATGCATGGCTTCAGCTGGAGAACTGGGAGGAGGGTGTCCTTTGGTGGTCAGAGCACAGGTGCAGGGAATGGCTCCTGTTTCTTCTTGAAGAATGAAGTCCAAGGAATGTACTTGGGATGGAATGAAGCTTGAGTTCATAATTCTTCAGTTTCATTTTTGTGGTCCTATACCGGTGCCCTGTAGGCTAAAAACTGGAGATAATTCTTTATAAGATCTCATGCTTGGAGGAGGATGAGTTGCAAGTAAGAAATTTCTGCTGCAGGAAGAGTGGTGTTCCTGTTTTATCTGGTCAGACGTCATCTGTATCTCCCTTGGGTGGCTTTTCTTGGGGAAAAAAAAAGCAAGGCCAAATCTACTTAGTCATGCAGTTAAAAGGAAGGAGCCTTTATTTTGCCCAAGTGGAAATGTCTCCACTATTTTTTAACTTTATGGATTGAGTGAATAGTAGGTGTAGTCACAAACACCCGGAGAGCCTGTCTAACCTGGCTGCCATAAATGTCTCCTTTCTTCATCAGCAGAAAACCTTGTATTACCTTATGACACAGAGGTCAGCTTGGCGTTTGGCACCAATTGTCATTATTGCCGTGAGCAGTGCCAGGTGCTGTGGTGATCTAAGCGGCATATACTCATAGTTCCTGACCACCTGTTAAGTGCAGATTTTAATTCATTTACTGGGAATCGGGTACCTCAGTAATGAGAGTAGGTGACTGTCACAGATACCAGGAACAAGTAGCATTGAGATTTGTTCTTTCCTCTACTTTGGAAAAGTTGTCTATGGAGCCTCCACTGGAGTCTCAGGATTTCAAAAATATTAATATATGCCAGAATCTCATAGTGTCAGATTAAATGCGGTAGAAAATGTTCCATTACCCTTAAGAATGTTAGCAGATTTATTCCTGAGGCTAAGACCCTGCTTCCGAAGTATAGAGAATGATTTTGTGTACACATGGGAATCTTGCTTGTCCTGTGTTTTACCAACTCTGCTTTTGCCATACTGGGGGCATTTAATGTTTAAAGCTTTTTGTTTGATTATTGAGAGAGATTCAGAAATGTTGCTAGGCTATACAATTTTAATAACCTGTCTCACTTCATGTTGAAGATAAAGAGGCTAAAGAGATGCTTTCGGTTACAAATTCTGCTTTAATTGCTCATGGTCTCCAATAATTTAATGTGTTGTGTAATATACTCCCAGTACCTTAAACATGGCAAACTGTTCAGATTCTGAGGCAATTTGATTTTACCTTCTCTTCTTTAACTTGCTTGTGTATTCATAGATGAAATAGCCTGTGTTTTCTTTCACTCTGCATTGCATTCATAAAGACTCATCAGGCAGCAGGGTGGCTCCATATGCCAGAGGTGGCAGGTTCAAACCCAGCCCCAGCCAAAAACTACAAAACAAAACAAAACAACAGAATCATCTATTTGTAAAGATTACAAATCTTTATAAAGAAGTGAGCAAATACAGGATGACTGTAATGGAAACTTGTTTATATATTGACCAAGTATTTTTCATTTGGGGGTTTTATTTAAACATTTATTTTTCAGGTTTTTTTGAATCACGTTTTTGAAATCATATTTCCACCATTTTGATAGACTTTAAATAACTGAAACAATAGTGAGGGGTTTTTTTGTTGTTGTTTGTGTTTTTCTTTGTTTTAATTTTGCATGTTGTGGTGGTATACTAGTTCTCTATATTTCTTAGGAAAATTCAATTTTAAAGGTTTTCTTTAAGAAATGTCATTTTCTAAATTTAGTTTTAATTCAGAATCTTTTGCTAATATTCCTAGGTGAAATTCATTAGGTTACTATTTGTATTGGTACAAATACAATTTTTAAAATTTTATCTACATATATAAACATTAACAGTTAAATATGTTTATCTTTATAAATGATTTAGATCAAATACTAAATATGAAGAAAATATAAATGACAGTTTTTGTAATAACTTGAATTTCAATTAATTTGCTTAAATAAGTTTACTGAGCTTTCCAGGATAGAAATCTGTCATTTATCATTTCTTTCGTGAACATCAGCAAGTTAATATATTTAATATTTCTGTAGTGAAATAAAGGAGACATTAATTTGAACACTAAACACATTATACAGTGTCTTTTAAAAGCAATCAGACTATCTGATTTAATGATTATGAATTTAATAGGTTGAATACATTTCTTCATAGGTGAGTCGATAATATCACAATCCACCTTCCTAATTAAGTATCAAGGGTCTATTCTCATTTAACAGACTCTTTAAGGCTGAGTAAACATGCTCTTAATTAAACTCACAGATAAAGCTAGAGCATGTTGATTGCTGCAGTAAGGAAAATAAAATGATTCAGCTTGACCTTAAGAGATAATAAATACGGGAATGTTAACAAATGATGAAAAGCAGCAAAATTCTAAGAGAGGGTGAACTCCCAAGCCAATATTTCTGATAAAAGTTGGGTTTGGTTTTGAAATGTGTTATTAGAATATTTAGAAATTGTCCTTTCAAATATTTTGTATATGCCCTGAGATAGGTCAGCTCACTATACCATAACATAGAAGCGAGGTGAAAATGCCTGTTTCAGGAACGTGGTATAATAGAGTCCATCTCAAACGAGGAAGGCATTGCAATAAACTCTTTCTGGTGGCCAAGGCCGCATGGTGTGGGAGGACAGGCTCACAGAGCCCTGAACCCTGTTGTGGGTAAATTACATGAGGTAACTTATCCCTGCCCTTTTCTGAGCACTGTACTGATAATAGAGAATGAAGCATTAATCTGTGTTGGAGAAAAACAAATTAAGATAATGTCCACTTCACCATCCACCGGTTTCATATTTGCCTTATTCTTTGAAGCTTGTGACTATGACTTCAAAATTCAATTAGCCATTTTATAACTTCCTACTAGCAGAAACAGGAAAAAAATAGTTGCCTTGTACCCACGTATAGCAAATGATTTCTACTCATTGGGTCCTCTGTAAAACCAGCAGCTGGCATGCCTATGAAAAAGGACCATCACTTATATCTTAAGATCCTGGGATCTGTTTTCATGATCCCCAAACATTTACCTTAAAAAAGAATTTATGAATGCTGTATACAAGATGAAAAATGAAGGAGGGCTGAAATACATTTATCTTAGGCATCAGCTGTTCTGTTGACAAAAGGCTGAAATATGAAATTTGTCTAAATAATTAGATTTTTAATTAGTGCATCATTGTAAGATTAATGTCATTGCGCTTCATTGCATGTAATCTTATGTTAGAAATTTTATGTCAACAAAGACGCTACCTGTGGTTTGCTGATTTGAATTCTTAATTTGTCGCTCGTATGCATGGCATGTCACATATTTGCAGTCAAGAGCGCAAAGAAGGCAATTGATTATTGCTCCACCGGTGGTAAGGAGGGTTGGTGGTGTTATACTATATGAATACATTATACTCTCTAATATTCAAGAGGCAGCTACCCCTCAAGTATTAGTGAATGCACAATAATTTACAGCCATGTTAACAATAGCATGAGCAGATAGGTGGTTCAGCCTAGTCTGAGCTGACTTTGAACATGCCTGAACCTCGCTGATGCTGTATTCTCCTTTTGAACCTTTATTTTTTCTTTCCTTTTCACAGTTGCCGGACAAGCAACCGGAAGAGCCTGATAGGCAATGGGCAGTCACCAGCGTTGCCTCGGCCGCACTCACCTCTCTCTGCTCATGCAGGTGAATGGTTACCCTCTCTTGAGTGTTGTTATTGTTTGTTTCCAAAATAACGCGTCCATTTTGAGATGAATGTTCGTTTTCACATCTTATCGTGGTTTTCTTGTCACTAAGTTGTTCTTTCTGATGGGTTCAGTGACCCAAACCTTATCCTCTGTTTGAGTGACAAGACTCTGAAATACAGAATTCTTTTTTATGTGGGATCCCTTTTCAGGTATTTCTTTCTCTATTTCTAAATTTTGGGCTTATGCTGGGCATAGTTTTCATGTTTAGAATGTGTTCTGGAAATGTGGATATGAGAACTCACACGAAGAGGGTTAGTGTTAAGAACTATTCAGCATGTACCTCCCTAAAATGGAACTTGTATAATCCTTTGTCACAGCTTTTGGAGGGATGAGGAAGATTCAAGAGATGAGGGCTTGGTCTCCAGTACTTTTGTAGAAGTATAAGGAAGTTAGAGTTGTATAAAAACTATGCCATGGAGACTGCTTTGTATGTTATTGTTTTTTTCCTAATGCTCTATCTAAAGTGATGCAAAGAATGAAGGATTAATTCTAATCAGGAAAATCTGGGAGAGTGTAGAGGAGCTGTTTGTCCAAGATGTTGAAAAATAAGCAAGACTTTGGTAGGTAAAAAAGAAATGAAAGGGAATTCACAGTGTATGGCAGATGAAAAGGAAGAAGTTTTGAATTTCAGTGTCCTTTAAGGATTTTGAGGAGGATCTGTATTTTAGGAAGGCATCTTTAGGATTGCAGAAAATGATGGGCTCTAAGGATGAGTGATTAGCTACTTCCATGTACTCTTGTGAAAACTCTAAGATGCCACTGAGGTGCTCTTAGGTGATCTTGATTGCACATCCTCAGAGGCAGCCCTTGAGCTCAAGCTAGCTCTCAAAGTCAGGCTGGGTATTGTCTATTACATGTTTGGGGAGAAGAAGGAAGAGAGAAGTCATTGTTCCTTTGGAATAAAATTTTATTTTCTCATAGTAATAAAATGAAAGCTGGTATAGTAAAAAAATTAAATGATAAACTGATAAAATTATGATGCTATAAAATAACCACTAACATCCCCAAATTGCCTTTCCCCTGGAGAACTTTAGAGATGCTCTCACAGGTATGTTCTAGACCACTTACAGGAGTATCACGTGTAATAGGGAAACTTTGAAACAACCTAAGTATTCATTAGAAAACAGATAAATAAATTGTGGCACAGTCATGCACAGAACACTGTGCACATGGAAAACAAGGAAACCAGCAGGGCACGCAATGTGCATGGCTGCCACTCAAAGATAATGTGGGGTAACAGCAGCAAGTCACAAATGAATATTGCATAAACCTTACATCAAAAGTTACCACGATGTTACATGCAATATTTTGTTTAGGGATATACATATATATCCATTTACATGTATATGTACCATATGTATATTTATAGTAATGGTTTATGTTTATAATAATAGCCTACAGGAAAACATGGTGACTTTAAAGACTAATTTCATGAGAATAGTTACTTCTGAGAGAGTGTGAGGGGGATATAATTGGGGGGGAGGGGGTAAGCAGTGGTTATATTATGTTTCCAAAGCTGTATGGCGAGTATACAGTATTTATTGCACTTGAATGTTTATAGCAGCGCAACTCACCATCATAAAGATGTGGAAACAACCCAAGTGCCCTTCAACACCTGAATAGATTAATAAATTGTAGTATATGGATACCATGGAATATTGTTCAGCCATAAAAAGATGGAGACTTTGTGTCTTTTGTAACAACCTAGATGGATTTGGAAAACGTTCTCCTAAAGGAAGTATCACAAGAATGGGAAAAGAGGTACCACATGTACTTAGCACTAAATGAAACTAGTAGATTATCAACAACATGTTCCATGAGAGAGAGACCCAATTAATTCAAGTGGGGAGGAGAGGGGGTAAGTCCTCACCCAAGAGGTGCATTGTGTGGGTATATGGTACATTTCCTGGGTGAAAGGCACACTACAACACAGACTTTAGCCTTACAAAAGCGAAGGATGTAATCTAATCAGCTGTGTCCTCATTTTCATCTGAAAAGAAAAACATTCATTATGGATAAATCAGTAGATAATGTATATTTTATTAACACAAAATAAATTATATATTTTTCTAACAAAAAATAACTCAATATCAAAACTCCCAAAACAAGTATACACTATATTATTATCATTGATTTTTTGAGATATGATTACATCATTATCATAATAGTAAAACGGGCCAAGCAGGCCCAATCACCTCACTTGGGGTCTGGAGTTCTGTCTTTCCCTTCCTCTAGCACCTGCTGTGATGCCTGGCGGTATGCACTAGATGCTAGTGAATTTTGAACTCTGCTTTTTACATATAATTCAATACTGATTACAAATTTAAGCTCACTCCTCTTCGTTGTGTTTGTAGTAATTTCACTCCTGTTCATGTGTCTGCTGGTGAGTCTTTTACTGCTGTGAATTTCCTTGTTCTCATATGGAGAAGAGAGCAAATGTGGTTAAGACATCACTGATCCTTTTCATTATTTTTCTTCTCTCTAATCGACTTAGCTTAAATTCTTTTCCCTCCAACATTAGGTTAGTATTTAATCAGAGGAGTGGGCAGAGAACAAGCCTGAGAGTATTTTTATTATGTTACGGAGCCTGCAGGTTGTTACTGACTAGAGGCAGTAAAGATGTGTCACACTTTTTGTGAGAAGTTGCATTTATCATAGTCTGGTAGGTCCTATTTCTATATGAAAGAAATACAAGATGTGAATTAAGGAAAGGGCCAGTCCTCGTGTTGTGATAATATGCTTCCCCATTCACCACGCCCTCTGTCTCTTCCTTTCTATTGCTACATTCTCTATCCTGTGTTTGATGCACAGAATCTCTAGATGTGTCCATGAAAACAAGAGACAGAAAAAAATTACCCTTTCAATGCTTAGTAACCTAAGAGTTAAAGTTTCACCTTCAATTTTTCTAAGATAGAGATTATGTGAACCCAGCCCCTCATCCCTGACACAGGTACCCATGAAATGCGTTAGTAGAGATGAGGACATTAATCCATTTTGGTGGGTGTGTCACTGGTGCTCTGCAGAAGAAAGACATATTGGCATCCCTAGTTCCCTGGAGCATGTGTTCACTAGCAAAGTAGTGTTTGTGGGGAGCCAAGGATTCCTAAAAGAGCAGTGAATGGGACAGTTCCATTTTAAAAAAGAAAATATTCCTGAGAGTCACAGAAAATCACAGGTTCCTAGTTTCAAAAGATTCTAAGCATGAAAAAGAATTCAGAAGTCCCAAAGGAAAAGACTAGTGTATCTTTCCTAAAGTGAAAATTTCAGTATAATAAATAAAAGCAAAACAAATCAAAGCGTGAAAAAATATTTTTGTCTCCATAACTGTTAGCTCATGTAATTTCCTTACTATGCAAAGAGCTTGTGTAAGTTAATATAAAGTATGAATGTACCAATAGAAAAATGGACAAAACATGTAACGAGCAGGTTATAGGAAAAAAATGGCCAGTAGGAACTAGGGAAATGATGCATCTTTGCAATAATAAAAGAATTGTGAACCACGATAATGAGATGGTACCCTTCTCATAGCATAGTGCCAAAATAATTTTTCAATTTATAAAATCCAACAATTGTAAAGATGTGAGGAAGCAGCTCCCTCCCCCATAATGTTAAAGTGTTGATGTGAATAAGTACAAACCATGCTCATTACCGGTTTGCATTATTGGCTAAGATTTCAAGTACATTTACCCTTTGGCCCAGAAAATCCATGTAAACTAATTTATTTTACTGATAGTCTCATAGAATCATATAAAAATCGTAAGTATAGGCTCGGCGCCTGTGGCTCAATCGGCTAAGGCGCCAGCCACGTACACCTAAGGTGGCGGGTTCGAATCCCCAGCCCGGGCCTGCCAAACAGCAACGATGGCTGCAACCAAAAAATGGCCGGGCGTTGTGGCGGGCGCCTGTGGTCCCAGCTACTTGGGAGGCGGAGACAGGAGACTCGCTTGAGTCCAGGAGTTGGAGGTTGCTATGAGCTGTGATGCCATGGCACTCTACCCAGGGGGATAGCTTGAGGCTCCGTCTCAAAAA
>CAUYQV010065705.1:0-32161 GCA_963574575.1 Galagoides demidoff | reverse complement strand
GATGTGTTTGGCCTTGAGGCCTGTGTTTGCAAAAGAGGGAAGCTTAGCTGGAACATTGTGGGGAGGAGGTGAGGGGAGGCGAATTCAGCTGCCCTGTGATCAAATTCCAGCTAGAGATGCCTTTAATTAATAAAATATTAGGCCATTTAATCAATTCAACACACACTTATTGAGTGCCTACTATGTGCAGACAGACAAAGTATATTCACTATGTCTCCATCAAGTGGGGCATCAAAAAATGCAAAATTCGGTAACTAGGGGAGGGGAAGATGGGATTCTCATGGTCGGTGCAGCCCCCCTTGAGTTGTAGATGATGTTAAAGGGAGATTGGATCCTTCAGGGAGGAAATTTACCCCCTTGAAGGCAGAGGGCTCCTTTGGAGGATTTCATGGCAGAGAACGGCAAGGAAAGATTATGTTTTGGGATGGTCACTCTGGAAGGGTCCTGGAGAGTGAGAGGAAGCGGAGAAAACGTTTTCAAAAACAAACAAGTCTAAAGTCTAATTGGAAGACTCAGTTGGAATGATCTGGGGAGAAATGGCCTGATTTAAGGCAAGATGGCATTTAAGTCACTAAAGCATTGGCACCCAGTGGATATCAATGAGTCCCAACTTCCTGGCTTATACCTGAGTAGACGGAGAAGAGGACAGGGTTTGGGTTTCAGGGAGGTGACATTCTTTCTTGGACGCTATAGTTGTTAAGTTAGGCTGGACTTTTGGAAACACCTCTCAGAAGTGTATCTGTGTGAAGTCTGCTTCTCGCTCTGAGCAGGTCCCTGCGAATCCGGTGGCTGTCAAGGGCAGCACCTGCCTCCAGGTGGTGACTCAGGGATCCAGCCTGACTCTTGGGCAGATCTGAAGGGCTGAGGATTTGCTCAAAATATTTGAACCTGGTGATGTCCTGTGTGGCTTCTAGCTAGAGCGGGATACTGTGAGGGGTTTGTGGTTAAGTGTGGGGTACCATGGATCACTCCAATAGAGGCCACATGGCACGTGGTGCTGGGTGCTTGGATGCTGTCTGGGCCAGAGATTGGTAATAAATAGAGTTGGGAAGGAACAGAATGAATGAACAGCACAGGAAGGGGAAACCTTCAGGAGGCTTGGGCTTCCTAGGGAGGGTACATGGAGTCTGAAGAGCAGGGGCCAAAGGTGACATCTTTGGGAGCACCCATTCCTGGGTGACCAGCTGGCTGAAGTACTGGGTCTCCCCAAGCATTATCCGAGAGACAAGGCTGACATCTTTAACCTTCAGTGGGCTGGTGAGAATTCTGGGAGTCGGGCAGGTGGTGGCTCCCGAGAAGGGTGGTTTCCTCCCTTCTTCTAGACTGAGTCTTGCACGTTCTGTTTGTCAGGAACTGTTGTGTATGGCGAGCCCATCACCGCCAGCTTGGGAACCGATGGTTCCCACTACTGGAGCAAGAACTGGGCCAAGGCCGCCGCCTTTGTCACCTCCCCACCCTTGAGCCCTGATCCGACCACTCCTGACTTTCTCAACTCCTTGCTGTCCTGGTAAGTCCTGGTGACTTGTTCACACACGTGGTGTTCCTGGTCTTTTCTCAGGCCAATCTGACCTGGATGTGACAGCGTGGTGGCCAAGAGCAGGCTGGTGACAGGTGGCCCTCTTACCAGACTGGGATCGCTAGCCGAGAATAGGGATTACGCCGCTGAGACCACTCTGGGAGGGAGTGTGGCTAGAAACCAGGGGCCTCTTCACACTCAGCTGCAGGAAATGTGCGTGGTGTCCAAAGGTCTCCTGTGTGGTTGGCGCGGGTCCCCCGGGGTAGACCTCACCAAGTAGGTTTAGGCGCAGGGCATTCTAAAGAAGCTTCAGCGTCACCTCATGTGCTTCCTTCCAGTGGAGACCTCCAGGTCACTGGCAGCGCCCACTGTACTTTCAACACTGCCCAGAAGGCTGTGGGGAAGGACAACTTCACCCTGATCCCCGAGGGCACCAACGGCACCGAGGAGCGGATGTCCATCATCTGGGATAAGGCCGTGGTAAGGAGCAGGGGCCTCGCTCTTGGTTGGGTCCCAGCTTCTTTGTCCCGGGGCTGGGAGACTCCTAGAGGCCTTGATGTGACAGTTGAGAGCATTCTAGAAGCCGGTACTTGTGTGACAAGACTTCATAGGTTTGACATCCAAGACCACTCATTACATATAGGTCATTTCCTCCTAAACATTACATATATTTCTTAATCATTATCATCTATGGAAACTGTATACACAGTCTTTACATGTGAGTCTGGAAAAAGCTTCCTTAGCAACCCAGTGACTTACCCAGTGAATCCTCTTCTGCTCTTGGAAATAGACTCATTTTCAAGAAGTGTCGTTTAGGGCTGTCTGGATTTATTTGACATTACTATTCACCACTGGCTTCTGGCCGGTCTGCTTTGAATGTATACTGACCTTTAGGAGACCCTTGGGATTTTTCATCTGAATGTTTTTTTTTTTTTAGAGATAGAGTCTCACTTTATTGCTCTTGGTAGAGTTCCATGGCGTCACAGTTCACAGCAACCTCCAGCTTTTGGGCTTAGGTGATTCTCTTGCCTCAACCTTCCAAGTAGCTGGGACTACAGGCGCCCGCCACTATGCCCGGCTATTTTTTTGTTGCAGTTTGGTTGGGGCCAGGTTTGAACCCACCACCCTTGGTATATGGGGCCGGCGGCCTACTCACTGAGCCACAGGCGCCGCCCTCATCTGAATGTTTTAAAATATATTAATGGTATAGGTTCCTCGTTTCTTAGTGAAATTTTTAGATTATGTAAATAATATATCCCGCCCAGGGGCAATGGCCCTCTTCTGTAATGCCAGTACTTTGGGAGGCTGGACAGGAGGATCATTTGAGTCCAGGAACTTGACTCACTTTGAGTCTTGAACTTGCAACACAGTAAGACCCCATCTCTACAGAAGATTAAAAAAGTAGCCAGGTGTGATGGCAATCATCTGTAGTCCCAATTACTTGGGAGGCTGAGGTGAAGAATCACTTGGGTCCAGGAGTTTGAGCCTGCAGTGAGCTATGATTTTGGCACTGCACTCTAGCCTGGGTGACACAGTGAGACCCTATCTCAAAAAAAAACCAAAAAAACAAAACTACACACAGACACAGACACAGACATACACATAATGTCCATCAGGTTTGCATGCAATTTTAAGTTGGATACTATTTTAAATTGTACATGAACTTTATGGACACCCATATTTGTGCTTTTCCAAAGAATAAGGAAGTAACTAAAATCATGATGTTTCATTCGTGATTATAATTAACATTCTGACAAAGGTCTTTCCATTTTTTGCCACTACATGAGTGCACGTGTGTGTATAGATGGTGTCCCTGTCATACTTACTATTTTGTAGCTTTTCTTCTGAAACTTAATATATCGTGAAAAAGTTTCCGCATCTTTAAATATATTTGAAAAACTTGGTTTTTAATAGCAGACTGTTCCATCTTAATGCCACACTGTCATTTATTTATAATCCTTTGAGCACTTATGTTATTTCTGAGTTTTTTTTTTTTTAAACTGGGATAAACATCTAGACACATCATTGAACATATTCTTAGTTGTGTTTGTAGGAAAAATTTCTAGAAATGGCTGGGTCAAGGGGTGTGTCTGTTATTAAGGCTTTTGTCAGAGTTTCTTCCAGAAAGATTATGTTACTTGATGTACCACCAGCAATGGAGGATAGTCTTTAATTTCTTCTACCTAGTAGCAAAAACCCCCAAAGTGCTGCTGACTTGATAGGTGGATTTTTTTGGTATCATTGTTTGACATTTAATGTTTTGAGTTACTGATAAGAGTGAATATTTTTTCCTACGCTTATTGGCCATTGGTATTCTCTTCTCCCCTTTTTTTTTAAATTTTATTTTTCTATTTTATTTATTTATTTTTATTAATCATCACTGTGTACATTAATGCAGTCATGGGGTATACTATGCTGGTTTTATATACAATTTGAAATATTTTCATCAAACTGGTTCACATAGCCTTCATGATATTTTCTTAGTTATTGTGTTAAGACATTTATAGTCTACATTTAGTAAGTTTCACATGTACCCTTGTAAGATGCACTGTAGGCATGGTCCCACCGATCACCCTCCCTCCACCCATCTTCCTCCCTCTCTCTTCCCTTTCCCCTTATTCTTGGGCTATAATTGGGTTATAGCTTTCATCTTTTCCCTTTTAATGTCAGCTTATTTGTCCAGTTTTCTACTGGATCTAGAATGGGTTTGGGAAGGCAAGGACTTGGGGCAATGGGACTGGCACTTGCAGCATCCCATGGGAAGGAAGCCTGACCCTGGGCTGAAACCTGCAGGTCGTCTAGCACTGCACCTGTGTTTTGTTGGAAAGGATGACCAGTTAGGCCAGATGATATTTCCTAAAGAGGCATTGTGGCCCCTGCACATTTAAAAACGTATTTTCCTTTTGAAATCATTGTCGGTTGAGAGTAAGTCACAAAGATAATACAGAAGGAGAGAGAGACAAAGAGGAGAGGTCTAGGGCGGCCTTCACGAGCTCCTCCTGTAGTTACATCTTTTGTAGTTTGATGCCGTGTTGAATGCAGAGGACTGACAGTGGGGCAGCGCATGTAGTTCCGGGCCATCTTGTTACGTGTGGATTCATGTTACCATCGCCATAATCAAGATGCCAGTCTAGTCCCTCGCCACCGAGTCCTCCCTCATTCTCTCTTTTATCACCACCACCCTCCCCCTACCTCGTCCCTGGGGGAATTCATCTAGGTCCTTGTCTTTCCTCCATCTCTACAGTTTTGTTATTTGGAGACCGTTTCGGAAATGGAATTATACAGCATGTAACCTTTGAGATTGCTTTTTTCCCCACTTGGCGTAGTGCCCTGGCCATCCAAGTTGCCGAATGTATCAATCGTTTTTCCCCTCCTTTTATTGCAAAGTAACATTCTGCCCTTCAACTGTGACCTACTTCTGCTGTGTGTGTGTGCTGTGCCCCTCAGGTCACTGGGAAGATGGATGAGAACCAGTTTGTGGCCGTGACCAGCACCAACGCAGCGAAAGTCTTCAATCTTTACCCCCGGAAAGGCCGCATTGCCGTGGGATCTGATGCCGACCTGGTCATCTGGGACCCCGATAGCGTTAAGACCATCTCTGCCAAGACACACAACAGTGTAAGGCTCGATAACAGACCCGACCCGGTCACAGAAAGAGGCAGAAAAAGGCAGAGTCTCAGGACTTCTGAAAAATAACTCAACCATGATAAGAATGGACATTGTAGCATGTGCAACAAATTGCAAATTGCTAAGGGGAAAGAATAGCTATTTTATCTCATTTAGTGGGGTCAGTAAAAACTGTTCTCACATGAGCATTACCAGGGCTTCTCCAGAGTGGTGCCAGGACACCAGAAGCTTCTAGAAGTCAGGCACCATCCCACTTTCATACTTTGGTATAGCGCCAGTCAGGCCGGTGCTTGATGCACGAGAGCTAAATGAAACATCAAATGTCCTCTCCTGAGATGTCCATGGGGCCCTTTTATTCTCTCGAGCCCTTGTTTTCTCAAGCAGTGTTGCTTACGACACCTGGACGGTGGTCACTCTTACTGTCCTGACAGAAGTGGTCCACTTTGGTTTCTCTGAGCATAAGGAGTTACCCACAGCCATTCAATCACAGTTCTAGGATCTGCGGGCTTGGGTGTCTCGTGCCTCTGGGTCTGCTCTGTGGGGCTAAGGGATTATCTCTCTTGTTAATGTGATTCTGAGCACAAGACCTGGTGTCTTAGAAGCCTCAGCTGAGAGTGAGGGTTCAGACGAGGTCCCCAAGGGTCCTGTGGTTCTGGGAGGTCAGTTTGATTTAAGCAGAGCTCTTGGACTCCATGTGGATTCTTCACAGACAAAGTGCTGGAGGGACAAGATGGAAGGAACACGGATAAGGGGGCCTGATCCCTATTGGAAAAGAAATGGGCCTTAGGCAGAAACGTTTTGCGTCAGGAAATCATTTGAATCTTGGAGCAAATTTGTTTTTTCTTTTTTAATTTCAGATTAATATGAGGATGCATACGATTAGGTTGTATAGTTTACATTTCTTAGATTAAAGCCCGAGTTGTAGCTGTGTCCTTCACCCCGGGAGAGTGCCATATACTCATTCGGAGTATCCCTAGTGGAGAGATTATTCTTTGTGAAGCTCTGAATTGCAGGCTGGCTCAATAGAGAACATAGTACTGAGCTCTCCACCCCACGCCACGATCCTGTGAAGGGGGTGTCTTCTGGCATTTCCCTGTCCTCTCTCACTTGGAGAGGGGTTGGGGCTGCAGTGAGCTCGGGCCTAGGCTGGCTTATGCTGGCACCTGTGGGTGCCAGACTGGGGGTGGGTGCTTCTCAGAAGGCTGCTCACTTCCCTGGGTCTAGCTGACTGTCCCTCCTTCTCATGGCCTCCTACTCACAGCTCAGATCACAACCCCTTGGGGGTTTCGACTGACCTGCCCAGCAGACCTACCTAATTCTTTTTTTTTTTTTTTTCAGTTTTTGGCTGGGGACGGGTTTGAACCTGCCACCTCTGGTATACGGAGCTGGTGCTCTACTCCTTGAGCCACAGGCACCACCCCCGACCTACCTAATTCATATGCATTTAATGTCACCCTCCCATTTACTCTTTTATTTGACCTTCTCAATAAAGGGACTGGTATCATCCCAGTTGGGCAGATAAATGCATGGAGGCTTAGTGGAGCTTAAGTGACCAGTCTAATGTTACATGGTGATTTTGTGGTCGACCCAGAATTAGAACCTGGAATTATTCAGAGCTCTTCCCTGCGGGCCTGCAGCAACTTGGCCAGGGCTGGATGGAGAACACGCTTCCCTCCCTTGCAAGCGTCCCTGCCCCCAGAGGAAATATCAAGGGCAGACTGGGCCCCTTATGTGAGATGCATGTGACTTAGCCAGGGACCTCGCCTTTGGAACTCTTAGACTAGAAAAAGAGAGGATGAGAAGGAGTGAAGGTTTGAGAAGGGAGGTTCTGCCTTCTAGACCTTTCCCCCCAAACCTGCCCTGCCTTTAACTCCAGGTGACCCATGTAAGAAATGTTGGCTTTCAAAGTGCTTCTTTTTGTCCTTACCTGTTGCAAAGAGCGCGCCCTAAGCGGGCCTGTGCGTGAATCACCTGGGAAGTTGCGAATAGGAGACTTTCCCCATGTAATGTGGTGTTTCCTGCTAATTGGCTGTAATTTGGAGCATCTAGCTAACTATTATTGACAGCCTTGCTGCTAAGCCTCTGCTGGATTTTGCAGGCATCCGGCCAGATGAGTCATCTTAGGAGTCCATGTAGATGTAGGTTAAAAATGTTTCTATGTGGTGAGCCACCAAGCTTCCCACCTCGTGGTCTGATGGAGGGCAGACTTGGAGTACCCCGAGCTGTGATCTGACCCTTGGACTTCTCAATTTTAAATCACTCAAGAGCCCCGCAGCTCTTCTGGGTGTGTGTTCATGGGCAGCTCGGCTGAGTTTGTGCACGGTGAGCTGTCTCGGACACGGCAGGCCTTGCAACCTTGTTGTCAAAGTGCATTAAAAGCCAGACAGTCGGCTCAGCACCTGTGGCTCACGCGGCTAAGGCGCCAGCCACATACACCTGAGCTGGCAGGTTGGAATCCAGCCCGGGCCTGCCAAACAACAATGACGGCTGTAACCAAAAAAAGCCAGACAGTGACTGAGTGACCATTTCTAAATGCCCACTGTGTGCCAAGTAGCATGCTAGAAGCTTTTGTTTGTTTTGTTTCATTGATCCTAGCATCAGTCCTGCCAAGTGGGCCCTACTTATCTTCTTATAGATGAGGAAACTGAGGCTCCGAGGAGCGGAAGGCACTTGTCCAGGGACAGCCAGCTGGTGAATTGCAGACCTGGGATGTGAGCCCAGGGCAGAAGGCTCCATGGCCAAGGCTGTGGCCATTGCTCTGCCTTGTAGGGCATGAGAAGAGGTTGTCAAAGCATAGCCATGGAGTAGTGTGGAAGAGATGGGGCTCCAGCCAGGCCTTAGAGCAGATGTCCTCAAACTACGGCCCGCAGGCCACATGCAGCCCGCCTAGGACATTTATCCAGCCCTCCAGGTGTTTTTGCAGCTGCTGCCTGTCCTGCTTAGCAGCCAACTTGTCCTGGGGCCCACAGTCTGGCCCTCCAATGGTCTGAGGGACAGTGAACTGGCCCCCTGTTTAAAAAGTTTGAGGACCCTGCCTTATAGGATACCTCTCACCCTTCCAAAGGGTATTGCAGAGATGATGGGGATGACACTTTTTCTGATGTCATCTTCACACAAGCCTCAGGAGGGTGGAAGATGAAGAAACCAAAACTCTGAGACAAGAGTAAAGTGATCAGCCCAGAGTCCCCGAGCGTCTGGATTTTATCACACCTGAGCCGCCTTCGGGTTTAAGATAGATCTGCCCTTAGATCTTATGCCGCTATGAAAGAAACCACAGCCAAGCTGAGGAGTCTCATGGGAGACTCCCATCAAAACGTGGTGGCCACCAAGAGCCAGTGGGAAGGGAATCTCCAGCAGGAAATCTTGAGTGCCTCAGCTTTGGCTGTGGGTGCTGGGAGGGAAAAATGTAAGACTTGGGCGCTCCATCCCTGCTGTGTCGGGAATCCATGCTGGAGCCCTCCCTCTTCCCTGCCCCCCCGGGCCTCTCTGCCTTGCTCCTTGGGTAGTTCCCACGTTATAGGGGAGCTGTGTGCTGACAGCTCCCGCTGCTGTTTTCGCTTGACGTTGGATGGTGGGCATGTCTGCATTTCCATGCTGAGTAGGTGCTGACAAGCTGGCTGCGGCTGTGTGCTACCCCCACTGCACTAAGCAGGCGTCTTCCTGACCCTCAGGGTCCAGCTCTGCTCAGAGCCAGCTCCCTGAGTGCTGAGAGCCTGCTCTCGACTGTACCAGAAGCCCAAGCTGCTTTCTATGGCTGGAGCTGCCTATGAATCCTCAGGCCCTGGGCTCAGCCTCCAGCCGCTGGTGTTGGGAATGGCATAGGCAGGGAGAAGCGGGAGGCACTCGGGATGTGGGTGACCATGGCTGCAAGAGGTGACTCTGACACGTGGGGTCTTTACTGTCAGGGTACGATGCCCACTCTTATCTGTCACCTTATTCCTCCAAGCCGAAACTTATACAGGGAACCTACCTATTTCCCAAGAGGGCGTTTGGATCGGTTCCCGTTTCACCAGGAATATTTGAAACCAGGATAGCAGCATTGTTCTGGAAATTAACCAACCCTTAGACATTTTAAAAGAGGCATCTCTCTTCAGAGACCCCAGTTTCCTTCTTAGCGACTTTGGTTTTAGCCACACTGCTACACCTTGGAAAACCAGGCAAGCCAGAGGGAGAACCTACTTGTGCCCCATTTCAAGGTTAAATTAGAACGTGGTCAGAGAAGGCTTTTGGAATTCAACCTGCATGGAGTTGGAATTGGTGGGAATGTTGTCCCTTCTATTTATATTTGCATAGCATTTATCCACACTGTGCACGCAATTATTCTGTTCAATTATTATTTTTTTTTTCTGAAATTGGAAAGGTAGAAAATGTTACTTCATGTTAAGATATGGAGATTCAGCGCCTGCTGGGGTGGCTGGCCAGGACAGGAACCACGTCTCCCGGGCCTCTCTTTTTTGTCCACAGGAGGTTGGGCAGTGGGTGCGTCCAGGCTGTTGAGGTCCAGCGAGGTGGCAGGACCTCTTTTGAGTTGACTGTGCTCTCTTCCTCCAGTCTCTTGAGTACAACATCTTTGAAGGCATGGAGTGCCGTGGCTCTCCACTGGTGGTCATCAGCCAGGGGAAGATTGTCCTGGAGGATGGCACCCTGCATGTCACCGAAGGCTCTGGGCGCTACATCCCCCGGAAACCCTTCCCTGATTTTGTTTATAAGCGTATCAAGGCAAGGAGCAGGGTGAGTGGTTTTTGTTCCTATGAATTGTTTTCTAAATCATGGATTAAGTTCAAGGCCACAAACATTTATTGAGCACCCTGAATCAAAATATTGAGATGAATACAGAGGATTACAGGAATAAGAGGAATCTGATCTTTTTATTCCTGAAACTTAAAATATTTGAGGAGGAGGAGTCAGGGGTGTCCACAGGCAGCCTGAGCAAAGTGTTGTGATGAGTTTTGGGTGAGGGCCCAGAGGATGGAACCACTGCTGCAGATTAGTGAGGGAAGGTGCCATGGGGAGAGGGGATTTTGAGTTGGGTTTTGAAGATTAAGTAGGAGTTTGTCAAGTCAAAGAAAGGAGATAAGGAACTGGGTAGAGAGAATGTCACAGCAGAGAAAATGTACCATATATTCAGGGTGTGGTGAACAGCCCACATCCCTCATATGGGGACTGTATGGCAGGGAAGGGATGGAGCTATAAGGAAATTAAGAGGAGATTAAAAGGTAAGTTTGGGACCAGATCTTAAACCTCACACCAGATCCTCCTCATGGTGTGTTTAGGGGAGTCTTACAGGGCTTAAAGATGAAGTTCCTTTGGAGAAAAGTGGTAAGAAATGTTAGTTTTTGTAGGATAATCAATTACCAGTGACCCATCTTGTGGGGAGCTTGGCCTAGAGTTGGGTTCTTGGGTTCTTCCTCTTTGGGAGGGCTGCTTGGGAGGTGTCCTCTGTGACTCTGGCCTGAGTCCGGCAGCTCTTGTGTTTTGCAGCTGGCGGAGCTGAGAGGCGTTCCTCGTGGCCTGTACGACGGACCTGTGTGTGAGGTGTCTGTGACGCCCAAGACAGTCACTCCAGCCTCCTCGGCCAAGACATCTCCTGCCAAGCAGCAGGCCCCACCTGTCCGGAACCTGCACCAGTCTGGATTCAGCTTGTCTGGTAAGCTCACAGCTTGGAGAGGGCCCAGTCCTGCGGGGCCGGCCAGCCTGTGGCCACATTTGAAAAAGGGGTCAGAGATGGAAGTGAGCGACATTCTTAATCTTCCCGAGGTGGGAAATACAGTGTACTGATATCGCAGAGATGTGTTTTCATAGGAAATAACCAATTAGGTTTCAGAGTAATTTTTTTTTTAATTTCATAATATTAGGGGTACATGTTTTATTTATATACTTTTTGTACAGATTGAGTCAAAGTTAAAAGTGTGCCTTGGACTTGATAGGTGTGAGTTTACCTGTTCTCCTCCTCCCCAGCCCAGAATCTTGGTAGTAGTTTATATCACATATAACGCTACGAGGCCCCCACTACATGTAATACCTAGTATATTAAGAGGACATTTTTTTCAGTTGATGTCCACTGTGAGGACACAGTGCTATTTCAGCACCTCTGTTCTCCCCTTCAGTGTGTTGTAGTAGTTCAGCATGTAGAGTCTGGAGTTTGAACAGCCCATCTTGGGAACTCAGCCCGAGCTGTGCCTCAGTTTTCTCACCTGTGAAATGGACAATATTTCATAGCAGTAGCTCCCTCCTGGGGTTGTTCTTGAGGACTAAATGAGTTCATACTCGGGTGAAGTGCTTAGAACTTGCCATCTGAAAACCATGAGCTATTCGCCTGGATAAAATGTGTAATGTCCTCTTGGTGACAGGAAAGGGTCCTCATTATAGTTTTCTTTCCATATACCATCCGGCCCAGGACTGGAATTCCCACTTCCAGAGACAGGTAGCTACCCAGATTCCCACGGTATGTTAAAGAAATAGTTAATCAGACAATTTTTTGTTTTCCTTGTCAGGTGTTCTGGTTTTTAGAAAGTTACCATGAGTGTCATACATGAATGACCGATTTTCAAAAAATTAAAAAAGTAATGAACTTTAGTTTTGCCGTTAAGTAAGATGGGCACGATCCTGTCTGTGCTATCTGGTCTCACCAGGCCATTCGGATATAAGGTACAGTTGTTACCCCTTCTTGCGATTATCATGTAGGGTTAAGGAAATAGAACACCAGAGAGGAGGGGATGGGGCTAAGGAAAAGCCACGTGGGAACACTGACGCGTGGTGTCCGGGACAGAGGGGCGTTTTCTACATAGTCTCGGTTTCTCTAGTATAGATCCAGCTGGCTTCCACAGGTACAGGCTGATTCTTTGGCCACCTTGGCTCCATGTCCTTTTTGTAGTTTGAATTTTCTGTGAGGTTTAGAGAGAAGGACAGAAACTGTGGCTGGCACATTTCCTCCCAAGCTGCGTGATTATGACTTGAAGCTGGAACTCTGTGACACTGGCCTGGCAGTCCCTTACCCTCTGTCCTCTCCTCTCTCTCTCTCTCCAGGAGCTCAGATCGATGACAACATTCCCCGCCGCACCACCCAGCGCATCGTGGCTCCCCCTGGTGGCCGTGCCAACATCACCAGCCTGGGCTAGAGCTTCCTGCCTCGCCCTGCACTTGGGGATGGGGGATGGGACACCTGAGGACATTCTGAGACTTCCTTCCTTCCTTTTTTTTTTTTTTAAAGAGCCTGTGATAGTTACTGTGGGGCAACCAGTTCACGGGGACCCCTCTTTGGGCCCCGCACTCCGTCTCTCACCGAGAGTTACTGATTTTGCTTCCCCCACTTCCCTACACATCTACGAATATCACACCCAAGTCTGTCCACCAAGCTCATACACGGAACTGCATCCAACACTCAGACATGCGAAACAAAGAAAATCACGAGGGTGTTCTTCATCTCGAGCCTCTGTAGTGCTCCTTAGTTTCTTCCTTTTCGTGGGTGGGGGAAGATAAAGTGAATTGCCCAGAGCTGCCTTTTTCTTTTCTTTTTAAATTTTTTAAAAGAGTTTTCTTCGTGGGGCTGGGGAAGGGTTGGGGGGGTGGGGGAGATTCTTTTTTAATACTAAATTGGAAAATCTAATTCATTATTAATACAAGGGGTTTGAACTGGACATCCTAATGATGCAATTATGTAACCGTCAAGCTGATTCAGGATGGTTGGCAAGCTCACGTCCATCCTGAGAGGCTCCAAAATGTCCACATAATAGCCATTCCATAGCCTTCTGGGTCAACTGTTGATAAAGGGCAGGCTTGCTTTTTTGTCCTAGATTTTGTTGCAAATTAAATCTTTTGAGGTGAAATCTCTTCACCATTTTTCTGCTCTTTCTCTCTTTTTCTTTAGCTCATGAATATTTTCAACTGTCTCTCTCTCTCTGTGTCTTCTCCAGCCCTTGTCTCTGAGACAGTGTTTTTTCCCACCTTCTTCTCTTGTCTTTTCAGATTGCCAGGTCTGCCATTTTGATGTGGCCGTAGGACCCACCCGAGGCATTTGAGTGTTGCTTTTGCAACCATAGTCATGTGTTGTCCTAGCCTGTATAAGACTGGTGCTACCCACCCCATCTCCAGATGTATGTTAGAGGTGGAGACTCTTGCCAGGTGCAGGGATGGACTGAGCCGTGTCACCCATGGTATCACACGTGGGCCCGGCATGGACCCCAAAACAGTGCTGAGAAGTCAACGAAGTCTGAGGCTGAGGAACAGGGGAGTTTGTCTTGTGTGGTGCTGGCTGGCTAAAGACACAGTCAAACCTGTAAATCGAGCCCTGTTTGCCCACGTGAGCCAACCAAAGGCAGCCAAGAGCTCAGCAGTGCTAAGCTAGTGGAAATCTGGCCGGAGCACCTGCTTATCTTTGGGGGATTCCAGAACACACTGGGGCTTCTCACCTTCGGGGAAAAAAGAATCTATTATTTTTTTCTCATCCAATTATTTCAAGAGATGTAATGCAATATAGCAAGGCCCTATGCAGTCAGAAAACCACTGGGAAATTTGACTTCAAGTCCATTTTACTTTATAAGAGGGAAACCAAATCTGGTTTGTGAATGACACATCACGTCAGAGCTGTTAGGAGGAGAAAAACCTTAAAAATGAAACAAGTGGCTCCCTAGAGACCACAGGTGGCCTCGCGTCTCCATCCCACCCTCTCCTTGTCTTGCTGACTAGCTGGCCATTTGCGCCTGTCCCTGTCCTTGCTGACTCGTGTCACATTTCATTCCAAACGTGTCTACAGGTTCTCTTAAGCAATGTTACGTTCGCAGGCTTTTCTCAAACCAAATCTGCTCTTGGAAAGCACAACATCAAAAAAAGTAGGGCATGACATCATTTCCCCTCCTCTCTTCACACGTTTTGCCTTTCGGGTTATGGTTGGGGGGTCGGGTTTTTGTTGTTGTTGTTTATTTGTTATTTTAAAGGTAAATTGCACTTTTAAAAAAAAAATAATCGGTTGACTTAATATATTTGCTTTTCTTTTTTCTCACCTGCACTCACAGGAAATTTGAACAAGTTGGAAACAAGTAATTCTGTTTCAATTCTAAGGAACAACTGCAGCTCTTTAGTATTCACTTGAGTCTTCCCGTTTGTCCTGTTCAAGGTCATGGTCATTTTGGTTGTTTTGATTGTTTTCTTCAAAAACAATTTGGAACCTGACGATTCCTGCAGGCTGTGTAAGCATGTTTACCTGTTGGCTTGCTTTTTGTGTCTGTTAAATGAATGTCACATGTAAACTGCTAAAATAAATCGACAGTGTCTCAGAACTGAGTAACTGCGGTGACTTGATGCTCTAAAACCGTGTAGGATTTAAGAATAGATGGTTTTTAATCCTTGAAATTGTGATTGTGACCCAAGAGTGGAGGAACTTTCCGTTCTCAAGCTGATAAAGTGTGTAGCCAGAAGAGTACTTTTTTTTTTTTTTTGTAACCACTGTCTTAATGGCAAAATAATTATGGTAAAAAACAAGTCTTGTGTTTATTATTCCTTAAAAGCTCTGTGTTATATTACCATGGAACGCCTAATAAAGCAAAATGTGGTTGTTTCCGGGCTGTGTCTGTATTGAGGTGTTCTGGAGGTGGCTGCCTGGCTTGGGCCTCCAGCAAAACTCCCTGTCTGGAAGCATTCGTGGAGCCCTCGGCTTTGGTTTGGCGACAGTGCCAGTTCAGGAATTCTTTGCTCCGTGTTGCAGGTGGCTCTGTCTAGGCCATAAGATGGGGTCTCATTCCCAGCAAGGCTGCGGCCTGTAGGTGCATGGCAAGCTGAGTGTCCGAATCCACAGGACCCATCCTGGAGAGCCACACAGCCTCTGGAGCAACCTGCAAACCTAAGTTTGAAACTGGGAGTCAGGTGGGGAGTGTGTAGGTTCGCGTGGGCGACCCCTTTGGGCTCTCGGCTTCCGTCCAGAGTGTTAACTCCGGGAAATCCCCAGGCACCGGGGCATGAAAACTGAGGCTGAGGTGAGTTGATTTCGATCCATCCCTCAGCCGAGGGGCTTCAGGGAAACGGGACACAAAGATGTGGGGTTTTATGCTCAACCCACTGCCGAGAATGCTCCAGGGAAAGGGCCACTCCCGCCCCAGCAAGGCCTAATGTGTGGTTCCTGGCTCCCCTGTAGGTGGCGCTGGCATTACCGGTTCTGAAAACTGAAGGAGGAGGTTGTGTGCTGTGGGCGCCCCAGGTCTAGCTTAAGGTTTCTGAAGTCTTTTTTTTTTTTTGGTTTGTTTTTTCTCTTTTTCCATCCCTCCTCTTTCCCTTCCTTCTCTTTTTGTTTTCTACCCAGCCCTGTGCCTAACAGGATATGAAGTGATTGCAAAAATACATACATGACATCCAAGTTTTATAAACAAAGAGCATGGGGGTGAAGGGAAAATCAGAGTAGGAAAAATGAGATAAGGCCCGAGGGGGTTAGTGCAAAACGCCAGCTGGACGGCTGGAAGCTCCCTGGGGAGGGCCGAGTGTTTCAGTAATAAATATGCAAAAGAAACAGGGCCAGTTTTAACATTCACGGTGACAGCAGATAGAAATAATTAGCCCTTCAGAAGAAATACATCGAATTCTGATCCTTGGCCCTGAGGGCAAGTCCTGAGTCTTCTGGGAACCACCACAGTGCTGAGAGTCTGGGGCTGGCTCTCACCCTGCTTGCCAAGGGCCGAGCTCTGTCACCCAGTGAAATGGCATCTGTCCAGTAGACGGGGGCGCTAAGTCTCCCGTAATATTTATGGGACCTGGGATAAGAAGTAAAGTGGGGACCCCAGGGCCACAGCCTTATCCTCCTCTCATTCCCACCCTGGCTTGACCCCACCCTGAGACGGCCTCCTGCCCCCCCAGGCCTGTGGACACAGCAGCCCATGTGTCCAGGTTCTGCCTATTAGGGCAGAAGCTCAGTAGGTTCTCAACTCCTTGCAGGTTGAGAAAAGATTTTCTCTAGACCTGGTTGGTGTCCTCAAACTATGGCCTGCAGGCCACATGCAGCCCGCCTAGGACATTTATCCCGCCTGCCGGGTGTTTTTGCCACCGCTGCCCGTCCTGCTTAGCAGCCGACTGGTTCCAAGGCCTGCATTCCGGCCCTCCAATGGTTTGAGAGACAGTGAACTGGCCCCCTGTTTAAAAAGTTTGAGGACCCCTACTCTAGACCAAGATTAGGATACGGAAGTATAAAAGAACTTGGTGAGAGAGAAAGAGAGAGAGAAAAGGGCAGGGAGAGGGGTGGCATCCCCAGGCAAGGAAGGAGGAACATGGGGGGAGCCCACGGGGTTTTTCCGACTGCTCCTGTCAAGGGGTTCTGTTGTTTCTTTGTCCTTTCTTTGCTGGAGATTGCTGAGAGTAATAGTGGATGCTTACAAAGAGTAGGAAAGTGTTACCTCCTCCCTCCAATAATCGTTGGGAAGATCATCCTGGTTAGAGGGGGATCTGAGACTTTGGCCCCTAGTAATCCACCTTTTAGTGACTCTTACTAAATCGACACTCCTCTTTGTATTAAAAACTCTATAAACTTGAAGTCATCATTGGTCTCATGGACAGAAGGCAAATTCCACATCCAGCCACAGTTGGCTGGGTGCTTGTTAGGAAGCCAGGGGGCGCTGCGCTCTGTTCCCAGGAGGATGCCAGGGCGCAGGAACTTGCTTGCGCGCCCCGTGCACTGCTGCCACCTACCGGGCAGACTGCAGCCTTCCCAAACTACGTTTTTAACAGGTTACCTTCCAAACTGCTCAGCAAATAATTTCGTCAACCATCAGTGGGTGTTCCTCCTGTCATCCGGGAAGAAAAAGGCCTGAGCATTCAGAACTCCTTATGAAAGTGGAATTAAGCAGTTAAAGGCAACTTGGGAAAGGATTATTTTTCAGGGTCCCCGTTCAGGAATGGCTGGAAACTGCAGGGCAGGGCCGGGTGGGTGGAAAAGATGGAGACCTGGGAATGAGGAGAGGGCAGGGTGGTGAAAATTCCAATTGCACAAGCCTTTGCAAGCATCGCATTTTGGTAAGCAGCCCCAGCTCAGATTTACATGAGAGTCACTAAAAGCTGACAGTGACCCAGGTCATCAGGGAATGAACATCAGGGTAAGAATCACCTGGGGCCTCATGTGCTTTACATAAAAAGCTTAAGTTCAAGGGTCAGGCTGATGACCTTGGAGATGACTGGGCCTGAGATCATATGTACTAGGCTGGGGGTCACTGCAGGAGCAGCCATCCCCGTTTTTTTCTTTATTCCATTTTGCAAAGACTTGTTCATTCTTTGGGAAGTCTTTCTGATCTCCCCCATTAGCTACATTCTCCTGCTTATGGAACCCCATGGTCGACAACTGGTCACAACACTGATCACAATTATCTGTTCCCAAGTCTGCCTTCTCCTCTGGGCTGAGACCAAATCGGACCCATTGTCTACCACAGTAGTGTCTGAGTTGCTCCCAGGCACCCAAGATTTGTGGAAGTCCAGCTCTCCACAAATGGTCAGCTAAAGAGAGACTCATGGAGGTGTGATTATATACACCACACTGTCCTTCTCTCTGCCAAGCAAGCCCACAGAGAAGTGCATTTATGAATGAACACCCCCCCCCCCAGGACAATCTTGCAGGAATGGAGGGAAGACGGCAGATTTGAGAGCTACTGAAGAGGTGGAATGACTTGGACACAGTTGATACAGAGTGGGTCAAGGCTAACTAGGAATTGGAGATGACCACTAGATTCTTGGTTTGGAGTAACTAAATGGCTGGTGGTTTCCAGTTTATGAAACACTAAAGTTGAAACAGATTTGTGAGGGAAGGCGGTTTGTGAGTTTCATATTTTACGTGTGTTTGAGGTGGTGTCAAATACACCAGTGAGGCTAGAGAAACAGTTGGATGTATGGGTTTGACATTGGGAGGGACGCCATTATCTCATCGTGACCACTTGGGAGTCGTTGGCACATAGATGGAAGGTGAACCATAGATGCAGAGATTGCCTAGGAAGATGAAGTGGAGGGACGTGGAATAGATGGGCTGATGGGACAGAGATGAGGGATTCTAAGCACCAAGTCCACTAGACAGAAAGGGCTGGCAAAGAACGCTGACTAATCCCCAGAGAGATGGGAAGAAAGTAAGACCAGAGAGATGAAAATTGATACAAGCAGGGAGCGATCAATGGCACCAATCACCCCTACAAGGTTGGGCAAGATAGAGCTGGAGAGCATCTCTTAGATTCAGTAACAGGGAGGTCATTTTATGGTCTAAACTCATTTTCTGAATTTGCGTCATAAGTGGGAAGTGATAAAATGGATCCAGTGGATTTAGACCCCTTTTGCAGGAAAACTGGCTCTGAAGAAGAGAAGAAAAATAGAGTGGGGGCGGCACCCGTGGCTCAAGGAGTAGGGCACCAACCCCATATACCGGAGGTGGTGGGTTCAAACTCAGCCCTGGCCAAAATCTGCAAACAAAACAAAACAAAACAAAACAAAACAAAACAAAAACAAACAAGCAAACAAAACAACAAAAAATAGAGTGGGATCAGAATGGAAATGCAGAGTCAGGGGAGGGCTTCACAAAAATCTTTAAAGATGTTTAAGTGTCAATAGAATTAGCCGGTGTTGCCAGTAGACAGACTGAGGGTATAGATAGGAAAGTTTTCTTAGAAGGCAAGAGCAGCTGGCGTAGAAGGAAGGAGGGACTTGGGGACAAGGTGGGATTGGCCAGGTGCCTAGGCTGGCTGGGTGTTGTGCACAAGAGTCGCATTCATCTGGTAGAGGGATATTAGTAAGTTTCTACATCTTCCTTGTGAAGTGAGAGGTAAGGACATCTGCTGAGGGGGACACAGGGAAGAGAGGGACAGAGATTCAAGATATAGAAAGTGGAACAGCAGCAGCTGAGGAAAAAACACACAGCAGGAGCCCAGAGTGTTCAGGGCGCTGTGTTCAGTTGAAGTCATTTTTATCATGATGAACAACTGGCCAAGTTCTGCCATTTTCTGTAACAGAGCTCTGGGCCTCGTGCCCGAGCTAGAGAAAGCAACGTTTGGGACCATCTATGATCACAGTTTGACCAAGAAGATACAACAGGAGGACACAGGGTCAAGGGTTAGGCTATTGGTGACAAAATGAATGAATGGTTATCCCATGATGTCCAAGTAGGGTGGAAAAGGAAGGCAGGAAGAAGCTGGTGACCAGGAAGAAGGGCCATGGACAGGGGGTCCTGGCGCTACCCAGGCACAGAAATAGTGGGGTGTTAGAATAAGCCACCCTGAAGGACAAGAGGGTTTTCAGAGAGCAAGGTGTCTACATCAGCGATCATAGCAAATAGAGCATCCAGGTCAATAAAATGTCCCAGGAGTGGCCAGCTGAGCTGGTACACAGAATGAATCACACAACTGAAAGACCAGGAAACTGGATGAGTCGCCCCCATGGGCGTTGCAGAAACACCTACTGAAGGGAGCGGTGTATAGCCCCGTGCTGGGGGAGTGAGGAAGGGTGCCCTGGGGTTGGAGATAACAGCTGAGCGGATCTAGAGGAACGAGCACTGAGGGGATATTGAGGCAGCTTCACCCCCTTGAAGAACGTGGAGAGCGAGAGGCAGGGCAAGCTCCACCGAGAGGACTGGCAACACACTTTTGTCTTAGAAAGGAGGATTGGGTTTTTTTTTTAAGGCGAGGGGGTAAGAGAGAAGGCCCACTGAAGATGAGAGTTTATTGAACCATATGAGTGAGTGTATTGATTATGATCTCATCTGTGGAGCTTGGGAGGTCCAAGGTCAAATGAGCAAGCACGGAGGGGGACGGATGCTCAGAGGGACGACACCGGGGTGACAGTGGGGAGAAGAAAGGAGAACATACGATGGTCTGGACTCCCCGTCCCTTTTGTGTGGTGGCACTTGGGGCTGGTGGAATTTCGCCGTGGCCTGGAAAAAGGCAAGGTATTGGGGTCGGGTCATGAGTTTTCATCCCACGTGGTGGGGACCACCAGGGAGTAGTCCAGTGATGGTCAGAAGGCTCTTTACTGTGACAGGCTGTCCCTGTCCTTTGGACAAAGGTGGTGCTCCAGACTAAGACAGGGTGATGGTGGGGCTGCTGTGGTGGGGGTAGATCTAAGGGCACAGAAGGAGGAAATTGAGGGGACTAGTAGGGAGGTTGAGGTGCCTGCTGTGGGGCCCGGTGGGGCATAGAGCCCAGGCTAGGGAGGTTAACAGTGGGCCACAGAGAGGCAGTGGGACTAACGGCAGGATGTCAGAGAGGGGGAAAGTGGGTAAGAAAACTGATCACAGAGTGGGAGATGGAGCTGAGACCCCATAGGCAGGACACCACGACCCCTCCCAGCAGCCAGCTTGCCCCTTTCTCTTCTCTGGACAGAGGGGTCAGTTGTCTACATTCTGTCCTGAAATAAGTAACAAAAGGCGAACAACATGTCTCCAGCAGAGGGCGCAGAAGACCACGAGTAAATCGACAGGTTGTCTTACCCTTGACTCAGACAGACTCACCCCAGGACTCAGACTCAGAGGCTGCTGCTTTTTTTTTTTTTCCAGTTTTTGGCCAGGGCTGGGTTTGAACCCGACACCCTCCGGCATATGGGGCCGGCACCCTACTCCTTTGAGCCACAGGCGCCGCCAAGACTCAGAGGCGTCTTCTGAAGCTGAGGGAGACCTTTGCAATGAGAGGAAAAAATCAAGAGAAGTGACCATCAGGAATGGTTGGCCTCATCGTCAAGTCCACCGTCGGCTGGTCTTCAGTGAGGAGGGACTGGTCCTAAATTGCTGTGAACAGCAAGGCCGTCAGTTCTCTCCTCCCTGCCCTCTTCTTCCCGGTGTCCACACTTGGGTTCGATGAAGGGTGCCTGGAATCCTCAGACTTGCAAGATAAAGCTGCAAATAGCCGGTATCCAGCAAGGACATGGCTGTCGGGGAGCTTCACCTTCATCCCCTCTGGGCTCACCCCGTCCCCCGTGCACAGACCAGCTTGGCTGGGTGGTTCTGTGTGTGGGGAGGAGGTTTTCAGGATGAGGATGGTGTGGGGAACTCTAGTACAGACTTAGCTGCCATGGCAAATTGCATGAGTCATTTCAATGCAATAAATCATTTGAACCGTAGAACTTTATAAGCTGTGGTGTTTGGTCTCTGTAAGCCCTCCCCGTGTCCCTCCCGCCCCGAGCAGAGGCCATGCTCCTTGCAGCCTCTCCAAGACCCTCACAGCTAAGAGTGCCACCTGCCTGTCATCTTGTCTGCACCAACCCTCTCCCAATATCAGATCTTGACAAAATCACGATGCATTCACGCATCTGCCTCCCTGTGCCCCTCTCCAAAGTGTTTTCAAGGCATTATTTTATATACTCTTTCAAAATTCTTACAAAAATTAATTACATGTATGTGGTGTGTATATACATGTTTTTAATGCGTCACCAAACCAACACAATTTCCCCACGTCTTGTCTATAAAACTTAATGCAAAATTATGAATATTTTCCTTCCTTCTCTGTGTCCTATTCTAGGCCGTGTTTCCCTCCTGGCTCTTTTTGTGTCTTTTCGTGTTTCTTCTTCAGCAGAGCCCACACATTTCCACATCAGTGTTGGTTTCCTGAGATCTCTGTTCTCTTTTCTGCAAAGAAAGAATTGGTCAGTCCCAGATGTCAATACTGCCAGAAACCACCGTGTAGAGCTATCCAGGACCCAGATGAAGTGTAGGAACTGGATATTACTCACACGTGAGAGAAACTTTTAAAACTCGGCCAGGTGTAGTGGTTCACTCCTGTAATCCTAGTACTTTGGAGGCCCTGAGGCAGGTGGATTCTTTGAGCTTAGGAGTTCAAGACCACCCTGAGCAAGAGTGAGACCCCATCTCTACTAAAAATAGAAAAGTTAGCCATGCGTTGTGGCGGGGACCTGTAGTCCCAGCTACTTGGGAGGCTGAGTCAAGAGGATCACTTGAACCCAGGAATTTGAGGTTGCTGTGAGCTATGATGATGCCACAGCACTCTACCTGGTGCAACAGAGTGAGACTCGATCACAAACAAACAAACTGGCCAAAATACATGAAATCTTGGTTTTCTTTCTTTCTTTCTTTTTTAATTAAATCATAGCAGTGTACATTAATACTATCATGGGGTACTGTGTACTATTCCTGTATACAATTTGAAATACTTTCATCCAACTGGTTAACATAGCCTTCATGTCTTTTTCTTAGTTATTGTGTTAAGACATTTGTATTCTACATTTAGAGATTGACATGTACGTGTATAGGATGAAATCTTGATTTTCAAGGCAGGCAAGGAAGCAGAAGGATCCTGAGACATGGGACACAGGAGGAGAGGCCACCTGCTGGCCCAGCCCACCATCTGGGGAGTTTGTCATCCAATGTGCAGGCAGGGGGATAACAGGCAGAATGGGACAGTGTCCCTGGGCTGCAGACACGAGCTGGGAGTGCAGTGAGCAGAAGTGGTTAGAGTTCGCAGCACAGAGAGCCAGAGAGAAGACAGCTAAACAGGGGGAGAGCTCCAGGTGTCTGCAGAGGGGCCGCCTGGAGGGGTCAGGTGAGCCCTGATTAGAGCACGCACCTGCAGGAAATCCTTACAACTGATGAAACCACCTAAAAGGATCAGGTGGGTCATCGCTTAGATAGACACATAGATTTACTATGAGGAATAGTTCCTATTGTAAAACAGAGCAAAACCCTCATAACTCCCAGTGCATTGCAGAGAACACTTAGAAATATAGTTTGCTTCGGTGCTGGGACAGAACGTGGTGTATACATACGGTGCATGTTATTCAGCCACAAAAAGGAGAGAAACCTTGATACATGCTACAGCATGATGAACCTTGGGGATATTCATGAATAGTGGATGAAATAAGCCATTCACAAAAGCACAAAGACCTCCCTTTACATGAGGTCTGTAAAATAGTCAATTTCACAGAGACAGAGAGAGTAACAGTGGTTATGGGGGGTTAGGGTGCGGAAGAAGCAAAGAGTTATTGTTTAATGGAGACAGAGTGTCTGTTTGGGATAATGAAATAGTTCTGGAAATAGTTGTACAACATGGCAAATGTACTTAATGCCATTGAGTTGTACACTTACAATAATTAAAATGGTAAATTTAATGATATGTAATTTTTACAATAATAAAGAAAAAAGCATCCAGAAAGGACAAAACTACAGAGAGGGTAGGAAGATGTGAAGCTCGGATAGTTCAAGTGATTTGTCTTAAGTTTATACAGCTGGCAGGTGGCTTTGCTGGGAGGCAAACCCAGGCTGTCCTAAAATCTCCATTCCTGCATTCCTAGTCGTTGTGTTATTTCAGGAACACTGAATAAACTTCCCAACCAATTTTGGAATACAGGTAAATATTCTTGATGTCACTAGAATGATCAAATGGATTTAATAGGGTGTTTAAGGTTTGTTTTGCTACTGTTTCCTGGAGTTTTTAGAAGAGTTTTGCAGAGACCAAGAGGCAGGATTTTCTTTGTCCACGAGAGGGCGACTTCAGTACAGCCTTTAAGGTCACGGTTCCCAGCCTCTGGCTGGTTCCAGCAGGGCAGGATTGGGTCTGTGCAAATGACCTCTCCCTGGGAGTAGTTAGCCTCATTTAGACCATTTACAGGTGTGAGCGGCACTAAAACCAGACCACTTCCTCTCCCCAGAGTGTTTTGTTTGTGGCTTTTCTTACTGGAAATGGGACCGGGTGGGGGGGGCACTTAAGTCTGACCCTCTGTGATGATTCTGTGTCCTGCGAGAGGGACCCCGGAATGAGGTCCTAAGTGGGATGTCCTGGAGGCGCCTCTAGGCAGGGTCTCCCTGCATAAGGAACATTCAGTGACTCAGGTGGGGGAGAAGGAGTTTACCAGGATAGGCCAGAAAGGATGGGATTTGGAAGGGCTGTTACATTGTGTTGGAGACAGCTGGGCAAAGCCACAGAATAACTGGTTGGTGTCTTTCTTCTTCTCTGTGTGTGTGTGTGTAGGACATTATAGTATCACCAGGCAGATGTGAAAAACCTGCTGTACTACAAGCACATATTGCAAAAAAGTGATGTCTTTTCTGGCAACTTTTTTATGGCACTGATTATCACTTTATAGGTTTGAGGAGACTTCATTCAGAGGAAATGAATATTAAGGCAGCTCAGAGAGACTTCAAGATCCCGGTGCGTGCTTTCAAAAACTCTAGGGATTGAAGGGAACTTCAGATGCACAATCTCCACCCACTTTTTGATGCTTGAACCATCTCTGGGACAACATTCTCCAAAGGTTATCTGGCCTATGCTCGAATTCTTTGTAGTGCCAATCCTTACCTACAAGGCATCCATTTCCATTTTAAGTAACTTTATTTCTTCTATTCACTAGAATAAAGCCTTATGTTATTTCTATCCACTAGTTAATAAATTAAGTCATATGTATTACTATAAATAAATGAAAGCATATTTATTTCTATCTGGATTTTAAAATACTTAGTGTTTGCTGAATACTGAGAGATAGTGCAGGTGTAATTAATTTCCTCATGTGTCTCTATAGACAGGTTGCTGTGAGCTATGATGATGCCATAGCACTCTACCTGGTGCGACAGAGTGAGACTCAATCACAAACAAAGTGGCCAAAAATACGTGAAATCTTGGTTTTCAAGGCAGGCAAGGAAGCACAAAGATCCTGAGACATGGGACACAGGAGGAGAGGCCACCTGCTGGCCCAGCCCTGTGAGCTGTGATGCCACAGCACTCTACCCAGGGTGACAGCTTGAGACTCTTCCTCAAAAAAAAAGGATGTGACTGAATGGAGCCTTCAGCCCAGGCTACCACAGCAGAATCCTAGGGATTGTCGGGCTTAAAACAGACAATCCCTAGTAGTTGTCTGAAAACTTATTTCCCCACAGTTTTGGTGCATAGAAGTCCAAGATCAATGTTCTGACCAATTTGATTTCTGGTAAGGGCTCTCTTCCAGGCTTGGAGATGGCTGCCTTCTCTGTATATCTGCACACGGCCTGTTCTGGGTGTGTGTTCATGGGTGAGGGAGAGAGAGAAAGAGAGGGAGAGAGAGAGAGAGAGGGAGAGAGAGAGAGAGAAGGATCAATCTAGTGTCCTTTTTTTTTTTTTTTTTTGAGGAAGAGTCTCAAGCTGTTACCCTGGGTAGAGTGCTGTGGCATCACAGCTCACAGCAACCTCAAACTCCTGGGCTTAAGCGATTCTCTTGCCTCAGCCTCCAAAGTGGCTGGGACTACAGGTGCCCGCCACAACACCCAGCCATTTTTTGGTTGTAGCTGCCATTGTTGTTTGGCAGGCCCGGGCTGGATTCTAACTTGTCAGCTCCCGTGTATGTGGCCGGCACCCTAGCCACTGAGCTACAGGCGCCAAGCCCAGTGTCTCTTCTTTAGGGGCACAAATCCTGTCAGACCCGAACCCGCCACTTATGTCCTCATTTAACCTTCAAATTGCTTCCCTTCATGCTCCCCAATACCGTAAGTCTTCAACATGTGAATTCTGGGGGGAACCCAACAATTTGGTCTGTAAGAATGGAGTAAATATTATCATAGTGTCCTTGTTTTATGGCAAAGAAAACCGCGAGGGATCATTTGCCTTTCTCATGTAGTGAGTGTTGGGATTAGGACTGAAACCAGCTGCACCTGCGTCCACAGTGGTGCCCTCCACGTGCGCCATTAGCCTCCTGTTCTTGGACTAGCCAGTCCACCTGGGACTTGAGACACTTTGATGCCAAGTCCTTGCCCCTGAAGCTTTGTCTAGCCCAATACAACAGGGTGGGAGACCTGATAGGGATCTGGGGCCACAGCCCTATCTAGAGGGCTGGAGTGTGGTCATAGCAGGAGGGGCTGTGGCCACAGTCCCAGGGACTCAGCATATCAGTCTGTGCAGGGTGCTGTAACCAAGTGCCACAGCTTGGGAAGCTTCAACAGCAAAAATTTCGTTTCTCCCAGTTCTGGATGCTGGAAGTCTGAGACGAAGGTGTGGGCAGGGTTGGTTTCTTCAGAAGCCTCTCTCCTTGGCTTGTGGACAGCTGTCCTTTCCCTGTGTCCTCACAGGGTCATCCTGTGTGTGTCTTTGTTCTCATCTGCTCCTTATAAGGACAGGCATATCGGATTTGGGCCCCTCTTGCTGACTTCATTTTAACTTAATTACATGACTAAAGTTTCGATCTCCAAATACAGTACATTTTGAGGTGCTGGGGGTTAGAGCTTGAACGAAAGAATTTGCGGGGGACATAATTCAGTCTATACCCTTGGGATGTCTGGGTGGTTCACCCTCAAGACCTGACCGACAGAGGGCGCTAACGCTTGCAGTCCAGCCCCTGGGAAGGGCAGGACAGGGGCAAAGTCTTCTGGAAGCACAGCCCCTTCCTTCTGGGCACACCCCAGTGCTGCTGTGACCCATCTGCTTCCAAATGGCAGGGAAAGAGAAAGAAAGGGAACTTTTAATGTAATAAAATATTGTGCTCTCTTTGAACCCTGGGATCATATTTCTGTTAGTGGAAAACATTTTTTTCCCTCCATTAGATAGTATCTCTGTCAGTATGCTATTTGTTTTTTCTTCTACCACTTGTCTTCTGTCCCCTCCCATCTGGCAATTACCAGAGGGTTACATAAATTGGTCTCTTTACCTATCATTCTACGTAGGAGTAGTTTGCCCCGGGTACACAGTGTCCTCTGGAAAGGGCATAGGCTTACAAAACCACATCATGACGGGACTTCAGAAATATCTGAAGAGAGATAAAGAAGGCACCCCTGAACTCACCTCACCGGAACAAGTGTTTACTCATTTTGCATGTTTTTGGTTGTTTCTGATATATTTTATTTCAGAATCTGTGAGGACCCAAGCAGGGAATCAGAAGCTAACACTAGTTGTTTTAACAGTGAAAATTTAATATAGGGAATTGGCTTACATAGGGGCTGGAGAATTGAAAAAGACAGACAGTAGTAATGAAGGGAAGGGGTGAGATTTTCAGCAACTTGGAGCTTGGTGGCAGTCCTCTGCAGAGCTGGGATGCAGATCTCTGAGGCGGGGGCAGTGCGGGGCAGCTGCTAGGATCCCTAAGACGCACGGGGGGACTGGATCTGCAAGTTTGGAAGGAAGCTAGGAGCTGGGATACCCACTGCTGCATGCCATTGCTGGGTGGTTCTGCAGAGGAGTCAGCAAGCAGGAAGGAACATGGCCATCTCCCTCTGCCAGCCACCTAACCTCCTGCTACTGTCCCATATTGGCAGAAGCTCGCAGAAAGCCTGCTGACAGAGGAGAATTGGAGTGTGCAGAATTCCAGTCCTACCATCTCAGAGCAGAGAAGCATCAACAGGGAGCTGAGAGATCATAGCCTAATACTGCAGTTCACCTTGTTGGGTGCTCGGCATCTATGCATACAGTTTGGTACATCTGAATTTTCACGTGGCCACAGTAGCAAAGTTATGCTTCTGTCTAATCAGAGGCAACTGTCTTTCATATGTGAAGATGCCCTGACTCTAGTGGAGTCAGTCATGCCTCCATCCATGGGTTTACCGCCCTCTGAATATGGTTTTACAGTCCCTCTGGAATATTCTGTAACCTAAATGATAAATTGCTGGTTAACCACTACTAACAATCCTTATATAAACTAAAATGGGGAAAGCAAGAGAGAGGGAAAAGTTAGTTAACACTATGGTAGTGTAGAGACATCACTGTGACTCAGGTTAACGTAATACTTGTGTACAGATGGATAGATGTGAGGCCATGATGGCCTGTACCATGTGCACACGTGTGTTGGTACATACACATATATCCCTGGCTTTGACCACTGAGAAGGCCTGGGAGCAGTGACACCCCAGTGACAATGAGGACACCCAGTGCCCAGATCTTGATTTCTAAATACCACTCTCCAATAAAAAGAACCTGAGTTTTTGTTGGAGAAATGGCTGATTCTGGGCAGTGGCAGGGGAAATGACAAGATGAGCCTGGAACATCTGGTAGGGCCAGAAAGAAAGAGAATGCCCCAAGGTTAAAAGGATGGGGGCACAAAAAAGGGACAGAGGGGCTGAACTTCCTGTCCCCAAAATGGAACAATTTGAACTACAAAATAAATAATTATGATTTGAGCTAAAATATGTAGTATAAATACATAGGATTATAACCCAAAGTATAATTATGTCCATGTAGATATGAGTAAATGATAGAATAAATAAAAAGAGAGGAAGAGATAACTTTTCTGGATAAAAGAATTCTGAATAATATAGGTAGATGCTATATCATTCTTCTTTAGGAAGTAGAATTTTATTTCCCTTCTACCCTGCCCTTTGAAGTTGGGGTGAACTTAGTGACTCAAGTTCTAAGTCACTAAGAACCTGGCAAACACACCCTTAAGCAAGAGGTGAAGGGTGTCATTACAGAGGGTGTCTTGTGGCTGTCATGCACCTCCTCAGTCAGTGTGATGAGGACCCCTCACCTTGGCGATATTCTTTCCCAGGCCCCATAATCCCAGTCTAATCATGAGTGAAATGTCAGGCTAACTTAAATTGAGGGACATTCTTCAAAATACCTCATCAATACCCCTCAAAATCATCTATCACAGACCAGCAGAAACTGAGGTGACACATTCTAGATTAGATCCTGGGATAGAAAAAAAGAGCATTAACAGAAAAACCGCCAATTCCTGAATGAAGTCTAGGGTTGAGGTAATAGTAAGGTACCAGTGTTGATTTTGTAGTTTGCCAAATGTACCACACTAGTGTAAGATGATAAGTTGAGAGAAACTGGGTGAAGGGTATAAGTATTCAGGCATTCTCTGTGCTATCTGTTATATTCCAATATAAAAAATGTATGAAATAACTTTCTTCTTCCACTGCCTAATCCATGTTCCATTTTTCTTGAGTTCAGTTCCTAAATTGACTGGGGTTGTGACCTACTAGGGTGACCCAAATCTTTACTCTCAAAGGGTCTGAGTCCTCAGTGGTTTTGTCTGGCAGTTAGTTGCCATAGTTTTCCATTAACTGTAATTGTTAAACAAGAAAATGCTAAGAGAATCTCAGAGAATCCATTGGAATCTCTGGATTCCAGAAAAATCTGTCCTCCTTTGTTGAGTGGAAACCCAGGTATGTGGAATCACTCTCACTCATCCTAGCTAGCAGAGGAGTACACTTCTTTGCCTCTTGGTTCAGAATCATGAGGACCCCAGAAGGGCCTAGTGGTTGTCACAACGAAACCAGTTTATTTGTCCCTGGTGGAAACATTTCTTCCCTGAGAACCAATACTTCCGAATCAGCAAAGCTTAACCTTGCAATGGTGGAAATCAGGAATTCTGTAAGTAGATACTCAGGTGTAATAGTGAAGGGAGTTACTCTCATTTTACTGATTCATTCTTGGGTTCAGATCTGATTATGAGGGATGAGATGCTGGTTCAAAGTATATACTACTTCTTATGAGACAGAACCCCTACTTTTCAGGATGCTGTCCTGTAACTAACATTGTAACAAAGACTTTAGGAGGCCATTCCAGTGGCCCACTAGGTGACTTTATCAGACAAGGCACTTATTTTGCTGTGAAATGAGTTCTTTGACCAGAAGCAGAGTTGTAAGGAATATGGTATATAATCTGGAAGTTCACAGATAATTGTACTGGCAGATACACTTTTATCCAGAAAGGCAAATATGTGTCTATTCCAGTGAAGTCAAGTTTAGTCCCTCTCCTTTGTGGAAGTGGTCGGGGATAATTAACCACACCAGGCAGCTGGCTGGCCTTCCAGGGAAAAGATGCCCTTTTGAAGGCCTGGTGCTGGCCTCTACTGCTGACATATTAGGGGGTGGCAGTAGCTAGATTAGAATTAGTACAAAGTTCCTATAGAGGGTCCCTGTAGAAGCCCAATACCAAAACCTCTGGCCCAGGACTATACAGAGGCTTCTCAAGTTATGATGGGATAACAGCCTGACAAACCTACTGAAAGTTGAAAATAGTGAAAGTAAAAAATGCACTTAATACCCCCAACCTGCCGAACATCATAGTTTAGCCTCGCCTATTTGAAATGCTCTCAGAGCACTCGGGCAACATCATCTAACACAAAGCCTGTTTTGTAATAGAGTGTTGGATATCTTGTGTGATTTATTAAATACTGCACTGAAAGTGAAAAACAGAATGGTGGGGTATGTACTTGAAGTGTGGTTTCTGCTGAATACATATGAGTTTGGCACCATCATAAAGCTGAGCAGTCCTAAGGCTCACGTTCACCTAATTACTGAGAGTCCCCACTGCAGCCGGTGCCCCACCGTGAGCATTCACACAACCACATTATGTCTCCATACCCTCTGCTTAGTCTCAGAGATCCAGCCACAGGCACCCTTGTCACCGATCTTCCAATCCTGTTCTCTTTGAGTCCTTGACCTACTGCCAGGGTCTGTGGCAAGTCACTGTAACTGTACCCCTGGCTGCCTCTCCCAAGAGGACAGCAGATGTCCTGAGTGGAGTTCTTCCTCTGTCTCCCAGCAGCACTCCTGACTGGCTGGGCCCTTTCAAGTTCGTCCATGTTCAGAACCACCTGCAAACACGGCCAGAGCCTTTCTGCCTCTTCAACTGCCAGTCAGGAAGAACTCCCCATGAAGTCACCTATGCAGACCAAAGGAAGAGGATGTGGAAACCAGGAGAAGGTGTCACGGGAGTCCGAGTGAAGGGTTCATGCAAGTCACCCGCGCTTACTGAGCTGGCTCTGATCCCCTGAGCCATTTCTACCTGGAAATGTCCATCTCTGCCCTTGTACATCCTTGATCTGTGAGTCACTGTGTCAGACAGCAGCCCACTCACAAGGAGAAGCTCAGGCCGCATGACCATATAATGTCCTGTGGTTGGATTTTCAGTTCCTATCAGGCTTGTGACAAGCCAGGAGCCATTTCTCAAAAGGAGAACAATTATATGCAGGAGAGAGTAAGGTTTTGCTCCTAGATTTTGGAGCTCTACACGATGACTTCCCTGCTGAAGCTTGTCAGAGGCTTCACACTGCATTGCTGGTTTCCATAGAGACTTCAGGCATCACTGACATTGTGGGGCATGGGGCCCAGGTGACACAGCCACTTGCTCTGGAGGCTGGGCTTTGCAGACACCCTCTCGTCCACTGGGGCCAACTCAAAACTGGAAGCCTGATAGGTAATTGATCAGAATAGCATACTTGCTGTGATAATAAAGTAAAAGAAGAAAAGGACCCACCAAGTAGTGTGGTACAACAACTTGTCTTTCACTGTCGGTAGGATCGTCCACCACACTCTTGTCTGTGGCACAGGAGTCATCCTTCACCTTCTGGCTTGCATTTGTCTCTCTCTGTGGCATCTAAGCCACTTACTAGTCCTTGTGCCCCAAGTCTAACCTGCATAACCACTGTAATGGTGGACCAGTTTGATTTTGAGGGGTTGATAAGACCATCAAGATCTCTACCCCAAGGCAACATTTGTCCTATCAGTTAAAACAGATTATTTCTGGTGGTTCTTGGAAATGGATAGAAGACCAAGCACCTGCCACCCCAATGCTGCATAGAGCGTTTTCTCACCTGGAGCAGCAGCTGAGATGGAAGTCAGCACCTGTTTGAGTTTGCAAGAATCCATGTTCTCTAAGATCTGTCCAAGTCCTGGGCCAAACACACCTGTTAGATGAGAAAAGTGAGTGGTGTCACCACTCCTTCCTCCTTCTAGGTTTCCATGGTGGCACTGATTCCCACAAATTCCTCTGGGCACTCAATCCAGCTCTGGATTTACTATCCTAGCAGAGAGCAGATGTTTCAGGGACTCAGCTTAGCGCTTTCTTTTTCTTTTTTTAGACAGAGCCTCAAGCTATCCCCCTGGGTAGAGTGCCATGGCATCACAGCTCACAGCAACCTCCAACTGCTGGGCTCAAGCGAGTCTCCTGCCTTAGCCTCCCAAGTAGCTGGGACTACAGGTGCCCGCCACAACGCCTGGACATTTTTTTGGTTGCAGCCATTATTGTTGTTTGGCGGGCCCAGGCTGGGGATTCGAACCCGCCACCTTAGGTGTGTGTGGCTGGCGCCTTAGCCACATGAGCCACAGGCGCCGAGCCAGCTTAGCGCTTTCTATCATAGTGGTTCTCCTACCCACAGGGAGAGTGTGGG
>CAUYQV010065704.1:0-18219 GCA_963574575.1 Galagoides demidoff | reverse complement strand
CCGTCAACGTTTTGGAAATTCATTGCCTATCTGTATTGATAAATTGTTCTAGAGAACATGGATTATTTTTTCCTTCGCAGGAAAATATATAACTAAGTTAACATAATTCAATTTTTTAAAAAACTTTTAACCTGCTTCCACGCACGTGTTAGATATCTTTAGCCAGGCAGATGTAAAGAATATTAAACATGATGGCAATGAGTTTATATATAATATATAATTTTATATATTTATAATTTATATAATATATAATTTTTAAAAATGTATATAGAAGTACAAATAAATTTATACATATATATGCAGCACTTTTTTCCAGTGAGGTATGAACAAACAATATTTGATAGTTATTCTGATGTTTCCGTGGGTTGTGAAGAACAGGGAGAAGTTTGCTTTAATATGTGTGTGAGAAAACTTTTCAATATGTAAGTGACAAATGTATACCGAGTGGATGACTTCAGCCTAAAAAGTGCACAAGTAGAAATATTCAGAGTTATTTAGTTGTAAAGCAGATACACCTCACACACCTACTCAAAATTATTTTCCTACATTCATCAAGAAAAAGAGTCCTGTAGTCTTTGTTTGTATATTGATGAGTTAGAAAAAAAAAGTCCTGGCTCGGTGCCTGTGGCTCAAACGGCTAAGGTGCCAGCCATGTACACCTAAGGTGGCGGGTTTGAATCCCCAGCCCGGCCGGCCAAACAATGATGGCTGCAACCAAGAAATGGCCGGCCGTTGTGGCGGGCGCCTGTGGTCCCAGCTACTTGGAAGGCGGAGGCAGGAGACTCGCTTGAGCCCAGGAGTTGGAGGTTGCTATGAGCTGTGATGCCATGACACTCTACCCAGGGGGATAGCTTGAGGCTCCGTCGCAAAAAAAAAAAAAAAAAAGAAAATCAAGAAAACAACATTATTTTCAATAGCATAAAAATAGTTAGGAATAAATTTAAACAAGAATATTAAAGACTGAATATTGTACTGAAAACTATAAAAAATTAAAGAAAAAATACATAAATAAATGAAAGATGTACATACTCATGACACAGAAGAAATTTATAATTTTCTTACATAAGGGTAAACATTATTAAGAGGAACATATACAGTTTGAGTATAAGGAAATCTTTCTAATTACATATTATTTTAGTTTGTTCTATGTACCTTAACAAATTTTTTAAAATTGCTACATTTCTGTGATTTAGAAATTTTGATAGCTATTATGCATTATTCCTATTGATCTTCATGAATACATTACATTTAATCTATCTCACAGTATAATAACATAATAAAACAATAAGTTTTTTACAAAAATAATTAAAACTAAGAAGAATAAGGTTTATTTTTTTTTGAGACAGAGCCTCAAGCTGTCATCCTGGGTAGAGTGCTGTGGCATCACAGCTCACAGCAACCTCCAATTCCTGGGATTAAGTGATTCTCCTGCCTCCACCTCCCACGTAGCTGGGACTATAGGTGCCTGCCACAATGCCTGGCTATTTTTTGGTTGTAGCCATCATTGTTGTTTGGTGGACCCTGGCTGAATTCAAACCTGTCAGCTCAGGTGTATGTGACTGGCGCCTTAGCTGTTTGAGTCACAGGCACTGAGACTAGAACAACAAGTTTTAATCAGAAAAAAGTGGTTTGTCTCTGAGAATTAGCAAAATAAATGCATCATTTGACTATAGTAACATGGTGACTAATAGACCACAAGCTTGGCAAAGATTAAAAAAAACAATTTTGCAATCTATGCAGACATGTCTTTTTATGTTTTCAATAATAACTAGAAGTTTTCCATGTAGAAATACTATATTTTTCTGAAGAATTATGTTTATGTATTTCATATTTTGTGTTTTCATGTAAACATTAATTCACTAGTTGTTAATGGTATACAATGAATATTTGTGTACTGAACTTAATAAAATAATGGTAAACATTAAAAAAAAAAAGGAAATATGGAAAAGAGACTCTAGTATAGAACTGGGCTCAATTCTGAATCCAATAAGGAAGGGTGGGGATTTACAGCCACAAGAAAGGTCAGGGTCAGGGGATGGAAAATTACTGAATGGACACATCAGGTGTAAGGGGGATTTTGGTTAACCAAACTTGACAGGATTCTTGCTGAAGGCAGGCCAGGTGATCAGATATCAAGGCTGGGGGATGGTGGAGGACGAGGATTTTGATTAGATGTCAAGGGTGGATGATTTTCTCTCAACTGACTTTCAGCAAGATTCTTCCCCTACTGCTGGACCCTAACAGACAGACACTGAAGCCTGAAGCCCAAGATTGAGACCGCAAAGGCTTAGGGGAGCCTGACTGAAGTTTGGTTGAGGAGAGAGTCTTTGTCATCACACCTGGGGGAGGGAGGCATTTTTTTCTTTTTAAGTAATGCCTTAAAATCCATTATAATGAAACTAAATCAAAGTTCTCTTTCAAAGAAATTTGGGATTCATTAGTGTCCTTCATAAATTTTGTTAAGAAAAATGTAAAAGGTATAAGCATTGCATCTTAGTATTTTTAGAGATTAACATGAGGTATTTAAATAGAGGTAAGATGGAACCGGAGTCCATTTTTCTAAGTCAGTGGTTCTCAACCTTCCTTATGCCATGACCCTTTAACACAGTTTCTCATGTTGTGGTGACCCCCAAGTATAAAATTATTTTCGTTACTACTTCATAACTATAATTGTGCTACTTTTATGAATTGTAATGTAAATATCTGATACTCAAGAGACCCCCAAGGGGGTCATGATCCACAGGTTGAGACCCACTTTGTGAAGTTTCACAAAAATGGAACAAACGCGACAGGTACTCAGTACTAAATTAGAACTAGTTGATCAACACTTACGTGTACACATGGAAGTAAAACGCAATGGAAATCAAGTAGTTGAGAGCAAGGAGTGGGGGTAGGGAAATTCACACCTAATGAGTACAATCCATACTTCCTATGTGAAGGACACACTTACAAATTTGATTTAAAATGTACAAAACCAAATTGTGCAACTGGAACGTGTGTACCTTCATAATATTCTGAAATTAAAAAAATAAACAATTAGAGGGAAAAGTGTACTAATTTCATGTATACCCATATTAGTATAAAAGCAATTAAGGAAACTGGCTGCATACCAAGAGTAACTCAAATTATAATCATTTATATAATTACCAAAGTTGATAGTTTATTGAGATTTGTATGCCAGGTATTGACACAAAATTATAAATGGATCGTTTGATTTTTAATCTCACTACTCCTCCAAGGGAGATGATTACTTTTTCATTTTTATATATGAAGAAACAAAGGCTTACAGAAATACATACTCAAGATCTCACAGCTAGAGGAAAAAAAGAAAATGAAGCTTAGAGAGGACAGAAGTATGAGCCCAGAAACTTTTAACCACCGTATTAAATTGTCTGTCAACACATTATCTCCTACAACCCATAGGCAATGTGTGTGTGTGTATGTGTGTGTACACATATACACATATATGTCGTTTCAGTATAAATCAATTTTTGAATTTAATCAAGTGACAGACCAAATTAAAGTAAAAGGATTATTTATATTTTATCAAACTATATTATTATTTCAATAGCTTAAACCACTACTTTCACATATTTTTCATGAAAAAATAAAACCATACATTTATCCCCTACTATCTATACTTTTAGAAGTTCAATAGATGCTGCTTTGTCTTAGAGAAAAATTAATCTTAAATTGATGTAAAATTTTTTATCATTATTTTCTTTATAAAAATTAATCCAACAATTTACTTGTAGGTATGTGACATACACAGACACTCGGTAGTAGAAATGAAAGTTATATAAATAACTCCCCAATAGAAACAAACATAACATAAGAAATGAATAATGCTCATTGAGTTTGTTAATTGTTTCTGAATATTGATCTGAAATGGAGCTAAACAAGACATTTGCTGTTGTGGACCAGCCACCACACACAGTGGGTTTACTTCTTAGTGGCCTGGTGGTGCGAGGAGACTGAAGAAAATTATTAGTAGGAGTTATAGAATATTAGTATAGAGAAATAATAGACACAGACAAAGAGATAGTTTTAAGAGCAGCGGGGCTTGGAGGCGGCTCACACTTTTTCGTGAGGCCTCCAGTATGCATATAGAGTGTCAGATTAACTCTATATTTATTTTACACATCAGTGTTACAGTCATAAATCTCAAAACAAAACAAAACAAAACAATCCTACCAAAGTTCTTGTTACACTTAACATTTTTACTAACTAAACTAACTCTATAGCTGATTACATTAATTATATAAATTTACGTATTAATTTTACTACTTTAAAATCAGCACATTATACCCCATAAATGCATTAATGTATACATGATCTATGTGTTTATGATTTAGTAAAAAATAAAATATAATATAATGATCTTAATATAAACAAAGTTTTAATAAAGAGGCCAACCAGAGGCCAACTCAAGGACCAAATCCTAGCTGACCCACAGTCACACACCACAAATATGATGTTTTAATATTCTGAAAGCCTTGTGTCTAAACAAATAAACTCTTTTGACTCAATTAAAATAACAAAAAAGAAAAATAGATCTTTTTCTCCTTATCTGCTCTAGAACAACTCTTCCTGCGTTAAAAAAAAAAAAGTTTAAAACATTTACATTTTTAACTCTCAAAACCATCCTGCAAAGCACACAGCCTTGCCCTAACAAAAAACAGCTTTAAACAGCAGCCAGCTGCTGCACCACAGCTGCAAAGGGAGGGGGAATATATAACACACTAAACTACAAAATATTAAAGTGACAAGATCTGACAGTTTGTGCTCAGAGCCCATAAAATCAACACAAATCAACACTCATAACTGTTACCCTTTGTCTAAATTCTGTTCCCTATTCTTAATAATATTTTTAATTTACTAACAATTGACAATTCAATATTAGTTTTAAACTTATAAAAACATTATTACTAACAATACAAGCCCATCAAAACATAACTCCTCCCTTAAGTCGTCCCTTCATATTCCTTTCTTAGATGTGCTGATGTGGGGCCCATTAAAGTATAAAATGATATAAATGACAGAGTGTTAGAATATCACATTATGATTCTGTCTTTAGTGTTTTTCTCCTATTTTATCATAGTTGATCTCATTACTTCAATTTTATACCTTTACTTTCATTTTTTTTTTGATAGAATAAGGAAACTTATTCATGTTGCCCTTAAGGAATGTATATGAAAGTTTTTTTGTAAGTAATTAAATTATTTTTAAATTAAATTAAAATTTAAATACAAGAAATTTAGGAATAAACATTACATATATGCCTACAAAAAGAGTATTTATAAAAGAAACTTGGAGGACATTCAGGGTCAGGGACAGTATAAAAAAGTTGACATACTGGTTTATTGAAAAGGAAGAGTAGATTATATTGTCCTTGTTGATAGATGATAGATACACACAGAGATGGATACTTAGATACATACCTGGAAAGATAGAAACATTCTCCATCCCCGGGATATTTAAGCATGCCAGCCAGGTTTTCCCATTACAAGGACATAATCAATTTTGTTTACTTGATTGAACATCCAACAGCAGGTAAATGAATAAAGATAGAAATAGATAGATTTCTTAAATGAGAGACAAGCCAGTCCTTTCCAGGTTGCCTTAAGCTTGGACAGTGAAGATTACCATGCTGTTAACTAATTAGTCATAAATTATACTAACTAAATAAGAAAGAACCACTTTGCCTACAACACATAATATACACAAGGATATAGCCAGTAATTCATTAAGGAAATACTGTAAGCAAATGGCAACCTGCAAAAATATTTTTAAGAAGAAAACATCAGGTGTAAGAGGTCACAAATCAATTTTTTTCTTCCCACAGCTTGCAGTGGCAAAAAACTGATATTGAACTTTGCCGTGCTATCTGAGACCTTCTCATTTGTGCAAGGTAAAAGTCTGAGATATTCTAAATACTGGATATATCAACAAAACACCGTACAATAATTTACCTCTCACTTTTATTTTCATGTAAAATGTTACCTATGTTGCCTGGCATGATGCTTCACACTTGTAATCCTGGCACTTTGGAAGGCTGAGGCAGCAGTAGGATCACTTGAGGCCTGGAGTTGGAAATGAACAAACATAAAGAAATTTAGCAGGGCATGGTGATGCAGGTCCATAGTCCAAGCTGTTTGTGAGGGTGGAAGGCAGAAGAATCATTGAGTCCAGGAGCCCGAAGTTGTAGAAAGCTATGGAAAACCTTGAAGAAAGATAGAAAGAAAAGAGAGAAAGAAGGAAGGATGGAAGGCAGGAAAGAGTAATAATCTTTGTGACCTGAAAAGATAACTGGGACCCCACTTAGATGCAATTAATTGGTGATTTATTTGTACTTGCACAGGGACTGCTGCTCTGGGAGACAGGCGGCCCCGAAGTGCAAGGCCCCGCTGTCTTTTATACTATTTTTTTTTTCATTATTTTGTAGCTTAAGCAAGAAGGACGTACAAGGAATGTTGCCATTGGCAGGGTTACAGTGTGGTTGACAATGGATATATCTTACATCACAATGGTTAACAATGATTAATACAGCCTTGGTGGGTTTCCACCATTGTTCATCCACTGGGAACTTGGGAGTTTTTTGTGAAACTTAGGACTTCCTGTCCTTCAACTCTGCGGGGGCATGGACATGGCCTGGGAGATCTCATAGGGTGGGGGAATGGCCTGGGAGAGAAGGCAGAGGAACAGTAGAGGGCAGGGAACAGGCTGATAGTGCTTACAGCAAAACAAAGAAAGAAAGGAGGAATGGAGGGAAGGAAGGAGAAAAAAGCTAACTGTATAAAAGAATCCCAAGTACTATCATCATATTCAATATCTCAATAATTTTTAGGTTCATTTTAATGAGAAATTTATGATAGCACTTTTTTTGTAATAAACAGTTGTTGTAATCAAATGTACAAAATAATTCATGTGTGTATTGTAATATTATTTTCATCTGAACATTTGAATCATTTGAGTATTTATAATTTATGGCCTTAATATTTTGTAAAACACATGTAAACCAAATTCATTATTTTCACAAACTTCACTATTTTGTTCAATTTGGATGGACTACACTGAAAACTAAATTCAAAAGGGTATAGTACTTTTGAATATTATAAAGTATTAAAATATGATTAATTAGACTAATAATAGTTTCAGTGATATTAATTGCATTTATACTTTAAGATACTAATACAGGACAGGTGGCGCCCCAGCCAGCTCAGCAGAGCTTGGCTGGAGGACCCGCTGTCTCTGCTTTAATGGTGTTGGTGCCGCGGCAGCCAGCAGAGGAACCAGAGGGCTGGAGTATAGGCAAGCGAGGAGAGCCTCCCTCCCCCACTGGAGGCTCCAGTAGCTAAAGAGACTGGGCAACTGCTGGGGAGACACTGGCACCTTGGTATCTCCTTCCCCTTTACCTGTATGACTAAATAAGAACCCCCATTTCCTATGCCTCGGTCAATTTCACGTAAGTTTCCTAGGCCTCAGTTCCTTGAATGGACTGTGTCCATTCATTAGTACATTCATTCACCTTGCCCCAGCAGAAGAGACTGTGTCCATTCATTTCCTGGCCTCATATAGCAGGAACCCATGCACCTATATATACCACTAAATGGGGAGAGACTGAGAAAAAAACAGAAAGAGCTTTTCTCTCCCTACCAGAAACTTTAGTGTTTTTGTATTCTTTTCTGTAAATAAGTTCTGTCTTGCTACTGATCCTGGGATCTGTGTGGATTCATTCTTTGAATTACCAAGACCAAGAACCTGAAAGTCCGATATCGATACTATGGTTGGGTGTTGCCTGTCGCTCAAAGGAGTAGGAAGCCAGCCCCAGATACAGGGCTGGCAGTTTCAAATCAAACCTGGCCCCTCCAAAAAAAAAAAAAAATACTATGGTTATTTTCTCACATTACAGTTTTCACAGTGAATTAATAAATATTTATTTATTCAAATATAATTATTAAGTTTCTGAAATACACTAAGTCAGTTGTGATTAAATGCAAATTTACTCTCCATCATAGATCTTTATCCTGGGGATTAGAATTATTCTAGTAATTTGTAAAATATGAAAATAAAATTTTAAAAAGACCAATTCCAAAATCTTGGGAGAACTACTCTTTGAAATAGAAAGAGTATTTCAGTTTTTGAACATCAGTTAGATTTTCATTTAGAATATCTTTTTATTCTTTAATAGAATCCTACCAGTATAGTGATGTATATATTTTGAAAGCACACTTACAGTCATTACATTGTTTGAGTGTCAAAAACTCTATATCATAGAGAAAGTAAATATTATTAAAAAATGGGTTTCATCAGGGACAATATTTCACAAAATAAATATTAAATAACAAACGGAGAAACACACACAAAACAAAACCTCTCCATTATTTTTTCCCTACAGTCTTTAATCTAGATTAAATACAGCCTTTCAAAAGTTTCCAAATAACAGTGTGCTTATTTAAATTTTCTCAGAAGGGAATTAATTGCACATAGGATTTTCTATAACAATAAATGTAAATGATCCTATTGATACATGGTGCCCCCATTCAGGGCTGAACATGGATCCCCATTTCTTAGGCCTGGGCAATTTCATGAAGGGAAGGCCCTGACATTTTGCCATAATCAGGAGGGACGGTATCCATTCATTTGTTAGCGTATATATACCCCTAGACAAAGGACCCATGAGGTGTCTCCCTACTTGGGTCTTTCCCTTTGCCAGAAGCTCTGGTGCTTTTATTCCCTTTGAATTCCTTTCTGGCTAATATCTTACCAATGATCTGTGGTCCATAGGTTCATCCTTTGAATCTCGAGACCAAGGACCAACTAAAGAAAGAAATTCTGGTAATACTATATTTCTAGTTGTCCTATAAATTAGATATCAATCGGAAATAAACACGTCTAACTTAAGGCAAAATTTTATCTTTTAAAAGTTACATGATTCTGTATTTTGTCCCTAAAACCTTGCTATAAGAAAAGCTCAAATCATATAAATCAGAGCAAGATAATTTTGTAATGTAGAATTTCCAGATGTAGAATATACAAGAACATTCCTTTTGTTATAAATAAATTCAGTCTACTTTTGAAAAGTGAAAATGACTGCAGTCAGACCATGAATTAAAATTATGAACAGAACATCAATACTCATTTAGCTATGGTCCAGTTTTGGAAGAAAAATCCATTCTTAGCATTTATTATAATAATTATTATCTTTAACCGTGATAATAAAAGGTTAGGCAGTCTCAAATTTTTCATTGGTCAGAAAATTATGACTATAAGACTTTATGAAGTATTCACTCTATCATACTATGAAATTTAAGGTTGCTTTCATTAAAAATATATATTTCCACATAGCCATTATGCACTTTTGCAATTTGTTAACTCAATTAATCACGCGTGGTCTTTGTGCATACTGAATTTTCAGCTTTTTGAATGGAAAAAAAAATCCTCCTATCTTTTTTAACATTCAGCTTTATACTATTATGTCAGATGTCATTATAAGACTTTTAGTTTGACACATTTTTAATAAAAATAGACATGAAAATATAACATAAACCCTTCAAAATTGATTTGCGAAGCACATTTTAAAATACAGTCCTAATTTTAGATAATGCATTGACCTGAATTCACAATTACACATTCAGATAATGTATGTTACAATTTCATAAGTCTTGCTTGTCATTTATATTATTGTAGAATAAAACAATAGTGCCCACTGCATTTCAATAATGATTCTATATTCCTCACAAAGAAATAGAAGCAGCATTCTTCAGAATTAAATAACAGAATATTCTTATAATGTGTGTCAAGATTTCTAGGAAAAATAACTACATATCTACACACAAGCAAAAGGTTACTTTTGGTGGCCATTTTTATAATGTTAAATTTCAGCAAATGTACTTATCAATATATAAATATTATTACCAATATATAATCCTATTTATCATTATGCTTAGCTTTGAGTTGATCAGTGTTTAACAATAATATTAATATTTATCATATTATTAATTTAAAGTCTTTAACATTATTTATTTTAAATGTCTTTCTTATTATTTAATTATGCTATATCTGAATTTATAGTTTTATATGTGTCCTAAATACATACAATACTATGTGTAAACATTTTCTTGAGATATTTTCATCTGAAATTTTCTTAAATTCCCCTTTGTGTATTCTTGCTAAGGTTACACTGATAAAGATTACAGTCACAAAATGTGATGAGGCCATCTGGTTCAGAATAAAAGTTCTTCCTGTAATCTATGAGATACTAGTTTCCCATCTCATTGGTTTCATTTAACGATGTCACCTTCTCAGGAATATAAAATCCTGTTTATAACTATGATACCCCTCTCACCACCCTCCCTGCTTTCACTTGCAAAATACTTTATTACGTTTCCTAAATTCATTGGCTAACTTCCTTTTCTTCTTTACTTTTTTTTTAAATCGTGGTAAAATATATGTAACATAAAATTTACCACCTTAACAGTTTTTAAGTATCCTGTTCAGTGGTATTAAGTACATTCATATTGCTATACCACCATAATCAGCATGTATTTTGCGAAAAATGTCTTTCATCTTGCAAAACTAAAATTCTATATCTATTAAATTATAACTCTCCATTTTTCTTTCCCATTCCCCTTACAACCACTATTCTACTTTCTGTTGCTAATTTTGACAACTCGAGGTACTTCGAGTTAGTAGAATCATGAGGTATGTTTCTTCATCTGGCTTGTTTATTTCACTTAGCACAATGCTCTTAAGGTTCATCCATGTTGCAGCATATGTCAGGATTCCCTTACTTTAAAGGCTGAATAGCATTCCACTGTATATCCATTTGATATTTTGCTTATCTGTCCACCTGGGGTACTGTCATGTTTTTAGATATTGTGAATAACGCTGCTCTAAACATGGTGCACACATGTATTTTTAGAACCTTGCTTCCAGTTCTTTTGGAGTTTCTGGCCAGGGCTGAGTTTGAACCCACCACCTCTGGCATATGGGGCAGGCACCCTACCCTTTGAGCCACAGGCACCGCCCTGCTTCCAGTTCTTTTGGGTATACACCCGGAAGTACAATTTGCATTTAATCATCCCTGTCATTCCCTTTCTCACACCAACAGATTTCAGGAACATGGAATGGCAATTACATACCCATTATCTATCCTAGTATTATTTTCTAGCTCTTGCCCATTTTTGTCACATGTATACTGGCCAGAGTGTTTTGATAAATCATTGCAAAAGACATACTTTTGATAATATTAATTTTCCCATCATTCTCTTTTTATTTAATTACTTATGTAAAATTATTTTATTTTAACTTATTCAACTATTCTTGGGGTTTCTTTTCAGTGACTGCTTGAAATTTTAAGTATTTTATTTTAATCATTTTGTATTTCAACATTACCTTTAAGTTTCCTTCTGAGAAATACTACATCTGTTCCCTAATAATTTTAATATGTCGGGATTTACAAATTTAGTAACAAATACAATATTCAGTGTAAGTATGAGACTTCTTTGATATTTTATTAAATGTTATGTTTTAATTTTCCAAGTATTTTTATCTTTTTATTTTGTTTTATTCTAAAAATAAGTTTAATATCAATAATTTAAAATTTATTTTTATTCTTTATGGCTTAATATCATGTTTATATAAATTTTATTATATATAAATGTAAAATATACATTATAAGTTATTTATAGTATATACAAGTAACATATATGTGTACATATATTATATACAGAGGGTGCCAAAAATGTAAACATTTTAATAAAGAAAAACTGCATTACATTTGTAATATTTTGGTCACATTTGGCTTCTACAATTTCAAGAGGTGCTCAGTGTGACTTGTATTCATCTTTTGTTGTCAGTATATATTGAGTCCTACAATTTTAATATAGTTTTTTTATGAAAATATGTATACCTTTTTGGTAACTTCTGCATATTAAATATGTAAATTTTCTATAAGCCTTAAAATATTATTCAAGTTCTATTATGTGAAAAGAAGATTGCAATCACACACAGATGATTCTTGCCTATATTGTTATTCAAAAGCTCTACAGATTTACTATTCACTTTGTTTGCTGAAGAGTCAGCTTTATAAAATATGTGTTAAATTTTTTCTAATTGATTCTGTTATGTTTCCATTTTTGCCTGATGCATTTTGAAACAATTTTGTTATTTAAACATTAAACTATTATATATTCTATTTTGTTCATTTTAAAGTAACCCTCTTTATAAATTACATACTTTTCTCCTGAAATTCTATTTTGTCAGAAATGTAAATGCGGAAACTTTTATTTTATTTATTTATTTATTCTTTATTTATTTATTTATTTTTTTGAGACAGAGCCTCAAGCTGTCACCCTTGGTAGAGTGCCATAGCATCACAGCTCACAACAACCTCTAACTCTGGGCTTAAGCAATTCTCTTGCCTCAGCCTCCCGAGTAGCTGGGACTACAGGTGCCTGTGGCAACACTCAGCAATTTTTTGGTTGCAGTCATCATTGTTGTGTGATGGGCCCAGGCTGGATTCGAACCTGCCAGCTCTGGTGTATGTGGCTGGCACCTGAGCTGCTTGAGCTACAGGCATGGAGCCAGAAACTTTTATTTTGTTAGATATATTTTAGATTTCCTTTTTGGTATTTTCTTTCCTTTCTCCTTTACCTCTAATTTGTAGTAAATAGTACAAAGATAGTAATATCTTCTTATCTTATGATAACTCTTATGTTTCAGTGTTCAGATGTCAAACATTGGTTTGCAACTCTTTAGAGCAGAGCGCTCAATTTAATTTTTAAGGCAAGAATTTTTTTAAAAATCCTGAATACTAAATATTGTAGATCCACTTCTAGAAAGGAATCTCCTAAGTTTTTAGACTTATGTAACTCAGAACTCTTAGAGTGGGCCCACAGATCCCATTAAACTTTGGTTTCTTATTAAACTCTAATAGTACATATCAATAATAATCTAAGTATGAATGAAGGAAAGCAATAAGATTCATTAACATCATATGCAGTAAAAAAGAAAATGAATAGTTACAATTTTTAACAAAGTCCTAAATAGGAAAAACATAGGCTCATTAATATTGTCACTAAATTCTGGATGATCATACAATAGAAACATAATTTTAAATCTATAATCACACTTTATATTATACATTTTATCTATATATACTCACCCTAAATAATATTTTTCTCTTGACATACTATTGCCTAAAATTCTCCTCAGTGAATATTCATCTATCCCTAACCTTTCTGAATGATATTTCTAATAATCCTAGCCCTTTTAAAAATTCTATTATTTTGACTGTCCTTCTTCTATAAATTCTTAATAATTGTACTAATAAAGCTATTGTTGTTACCCCTTTTTTTAAGGACAATAATTTGGAATATCAAAAAATTATATCAACTTTTAAAATTTATAGGGTATTTTTTTTCTCTAAAATTAGTACCTATATCACTTGATGTTCTCAAATTAACATTCTCTCATGGGTATCAAGACACAATCTCTTCCAGTTTTTATTTTATTTCTATATCGTATTTTAACAACTAAAAAATCTTTGGACTCTATGATAAAAGTTGTATAATTCTGAACCTCTCTTTTTAAACCTAACCTTTCCATAAACAATTAGGCATTATGGCTTCCTTTCAATATTATTATTTTAAATTTGAATATACTAAGAATGACAGAAATAAAGTTAGGGGATAAGCAGATGTGTCTTCAATCTGGGATAAAATAGAAACAGAATAAAATAAAGAATATAGATTAGATCTCAGAAATAGATCCTTAAATTTTGGGCAAGTCAAGCTTCAGGTCCTCAGTTTAAATTCATGTATGATAAGAAAAAAAAAAAGAAAAATTCATCTGCATGCTTTCTTTTCTTCTTTCTTATCATCTTTATTTTCTTATACCACTTCCTTCCTTCTGTAACAACTATATCAAATGTGATGCATGAAATATAACAAAACACAACTTTAATCCTCTACCACTACCTTAAATTGAATGACATGGGAATAATCTTTTAACTTCCAGGATGGAAATTTGAATAGAGCACATACATATCTAGCTCAGTTCTTGAGCCACAATTGTAACATGAGAGAAGTAAGTGACCACAACAGGATTTTAAGTCAGGAGTCACAAGGAGTATTTTTATCACCAGTCAAGTGATATTATTACAGTAGCAGGAAAGCGTGTATTTGTCCCAGACATAAATGATGGCTGAAATTAGAAGAAAATAAATAAACCAAATTCATTTTTTAACTTATAATGAAAATCAGAAAATTTTAATTTTTTAAATTAAAAAATAAAAGAACAAAGGTTTATTCAAGTCTATTGAACAGTATAGACTTGAACATTGGGACAATATAAGGCTTATGTTATCAAGCTAATAAAATGGAATCATTTGTGTTTATGAATAAAAATTAAAAAAAAACATTATCTAAGAACAACGTGAATACAGAAATGAACCTAAGTCTTGTTTCTAAACAATCCTTCAAATATTATTGGTTTAATTGCAATAATTTAATTAAATACATTATTCATGTTGATACTCACCTCCTCATTGTATGTATGTTTCTTTTTACACATATTTTTATAATAGAGTTGTTTGCAGTAAACTTTTTTAAGAAGACAGAAGTCATAAATACTTTCTTTATTTTATTCAGCCTCTCAGGAGAGCACTACAAAAACTTTTAATAAATGCTGTTGTTTTATTTTGCTTAATAACGATGATGTAAAATAAAGTATAAACAAATACCAGATATTTACTAAAACAAAACATGTTTTCTTTGGTTTTTTTTCTTTTTTTTAGAGACAGAGTCTCACTTTATTGCCCTTGGTAGAGTGCTGTGGAGTCACAGCTCACAGCAACCTCCAATTCCTAGGCTTAGGCAATTCTCCTGCCTCAGCCTCCGAAGTAGCTGGGACTGCAATGTTTTCTTTATATTGAAATATTCTATTTAGAGGAAGTGTTCTTCTACTAATTAAAATACAAAATATTCTCACTGGTCCTTTATGAAAGATTTTATGAGTGTGTTTTTCAAAATTAAATTATTGAACATATCAAAAATCACTCTAATAAAAATAAAAACATGATCAGAATACTTTGCTGACAAATGCAGATATATTTTTACAATTTGTACAGATATTAAATTTTACCTATTTAATGAAAAAATTAAGAAGAAATGTTTGTATGATAAAAATAAGGTGATCAATATAAATATTCTTCTATTGCAAAATGGAAAGAGAAGTAGATACCTTGAACAAGGAAATTTATCTCTGAGATTCCTTTGACAAATAATGTTTCTCTATATTAATCATTACTTTCATGATTAATTTCTCTATATTAATCATTAACTCATCAGCTTTGAATCATTGCTTGACCTACATTTCTGTTCACACACTTTTCTAATATTATTTTAGATTCATATGAAGATAAAAAAGGACAATGCTAATTTGTGATCCAATGCTTCAATAGGGAGAACAAATAAACATACTTAAATTTAAAGCTAGAGAATATTTTTAAGTGTATGTATATGACACAGATAATACTGTCAAGGAATCTACAATAAATTTTCAGTAATTAACTTCTCCACATCTCCACATCTCACATTTTATATAGTTTATGGGACTGCCATAATAGAAATTTAAAATAATCCAATAAATAAAAACACTTTATTCATATTAACTTTAACTTTGTATATTCTCTAGAAAGTTCCAAATGTTTTATGAAAAGAAAAATCTTTTGTCAGTCACATAAATGCCATTTCTGGCTTTTAAAGCTCTCTATAAACAATGCTATTCCTTTTTATTTTACAATCTATTAGCAGAAGAAAATCATGCAAATGTCCCTGTGACTAAAATGTAATGTTTAGCATACAGAGACACTCATATTTATTCCAATTACAGCGTTTTTTCTCTTCCTTCCATACTCAATTTTCAATACTCAGTAGGTTTTCAAAATAAATATGCTTAGTCTTGTTTTCTTGTGATTTATAATACTAGGATACGTATTCTTGTATAGTTTAAGTATTAACATTAACATTTTAGAAAACAAACACATTATAGGTTCACGCTTTTAGAAATTGTTTACAAGAATTTAAACTCTTCAGAGAGTCGTAGTTCTATTTTATTCAGTGGCTTACTGTAGTGCCATCAGAATGTATTAGAATTTAATGCTACAAGGAAAACTAAAATCAATTAGACCAGTCCCATCTTTTCATATATGGAAGCTGATCCTTTGAATGTACTATGTTTAATCGTAATCCACTTTCACTTTGCTATCATTTATTTTGTTTTTCCCATTATGATAAGAACTCATGGTTTGTTCATAACACTGTTGGCAACTATTAACTTTTAGTTTGAATTACAGAGTATGCTAATCAAAAACAATGCTTAATTCACGCTATATTCTTGCATAGTCAGGATACTGGAAGACTGTGTATGGAAAAATAAATAAAAACACATGGACTTTAATGGGCATCACATAATTCATACTAGGACTTTGCTAATACCAGAAAATGTTACCCTAATTACATCTCCTCACTAAGTAGTATCGCCTTGCTAAAAATAACATGTATGCCCTAAAACCTAAATAAGCATTGGGAGATCAAAATTTTAGAAGGGAGGATACATATGTACATTAATTCCCTAAATTATGTAATGGGAAATTTTTAGAAAATTCATTTATTTTTAGAAAATAAATTAAATTTTATTTAAAAATAGTAAAGAGAATCACTAAAATATGTGAAATTAATAATATAAATAACCTAGATAGGGCAGGAGAGTATGAATAATAATCACGGGGAAATATAACTGTGTTCCTTCACAGCTATGTTTCTATTGCCATTGCCTAATGCTAGTTAATCAAGAAATAGAGGTCTAAATATACTACAAAAGCAGATGAAGTAATCTTGCAGAAAAATCAAAAGAGTATAAATATTACAGTAAGTATAAGGAAAATGCATACAGGCATGCAAATAGAAACAGAAAGCTAAGAAACAAAAATCCAATAAAAAAAAGGAGGGGTGAAAAATAACACAGAGAAACATAAAAGGTAGTAATCTTTAAATTTATTTATTCCAGTTATTAATGCATAAACAAGTGCCCAAGTAGTAATGTCAAAAATTAATATTAAACTCATATATCTGAAATCAGGAATTCCTTCAGGGCATAGTAGGAGTATGTTTTCTCTGCTCCACTATCTTGTCATTTGTACAAATCAAAGGCTGGGAACTAGAATCACTTGAAGGCTAACTCATTCACATGTCTAATGGTTGGTAAGGAATTAGCAGGGTGGTTGAGTAGAATATCTGTACTTGGCCTCTGTGCTTCAGGGGTTTACTCACTCACTGCAAAGGCCAATATCCCTTTGGGACACTTAGTCTTCCATCACTTCTCTCCAATAGTACTAAGTCATCAAGCCCAGCCACACTCAAGGGAAGGAAACAGACCCCAATTTTCATCTGAGAAGTGTCAGTGCCACACAGTAAGGTGTGGGATATGATGGGCTATATTTCAAAATAAAATATGCCACAAATTTAAGGAGTAAAAATACAAGACAAATAGTATCAAACATGTAATAGAATTAGAAGCAAACACGTTTGTGTCATCAATCGCAATAAATACAATTAAAATAACCCTTTAAGTTTTTGTTCTCAGATTGTTTGAAGAGCAAAATTTGCTTGGTATAAATAATAAAAATATTCTTTAAATCATAGTGACAGAAAGCTAAAACAAATCACAAGGTAAGCCTGTAATTACTCTCTACTTAATTAAAATGATTAGGGAAAATATAAGTGCATGATTTCTGACTAGCTTTTGGTTGAACTGTTACTCAGTATTTTAAACAATAAACAATATAAAGAGACACGGGCTCAGGGCCTGTGGCTCAATCGGCTAGGGCGCCAGCCACGTACACCTAAGGTGGCGGGTTCGAATCCCCAGCCCGGGCCGCCAAACAACAATGATGGCTGCAACCAAAAAATGGCCGGGTGTTGTGGCGGGCGCCTGTGGTCCCAGCTACTTGGAAGGCGGAGGCAGGAGACTCGCATGAGCCCAGGAGTTGGAGGTTGCTATGAGCTGTGATGCTATGGCACTCTACCCAGGGGGATAGCTTGAGGCTCCGTCTCAAAAAAGAAAAAAAAAAAAAAGAGACACACAGTACTGTGTGCAAATGGCTGGCTGTCATTTTACACACAATTAAATCTTCCTAATATCCATATAGAATAA
>CAUYQV010065699.1:0-32814 GCA_963574575.1 Galagoides demidoff | reverse complement strand
TTCACCTGTAGAGGTTCACCGCACCTATGTGTAGCAGTTTGCTTTCCATAGATTTGCGATAATAAAATAAAATCTTTCAGGTTCTTGAAAAAACCTGTATAATGTGTTTTATGGAAGCAAAATGTCAGTGCCCTTTAGCTCGAACAGTAAAACTCACTCTCATGTAGAAATGGTGATATTTTTAAGCATTAATAACCATAAAGCACTGAGAGTCACTCGGTTCTCTTTACTTCAGAGGTTAGTTTGACTTTTGTTTTTCCCAAAGTGCACTTATCAAACTTTCACAGGATCACAAATCGTTTAATTTATATTCAGAGGACTAATTATTCCGGGTACTCATATGCCACAAAACACAACAGAAGTACATTTGGAAACTGAATTTTTAAAAAACTCTGTTGTAGGCTCGATGCCTGTGGCTCAAGTGGCTAAGGCACCAGCCACATACATCTGAGCTGGCGGGTTCAAATCCAGCCCTGCCCCCCAAACAACAATAACAAAAAATAGCAAGGCGTTGTGGCAGGCTCCTGTAGTCCCAGCTACTTAGGAGGTGGAGGCTGGAGAATGACTTGAACCTAGGAGTTGGAAGTTGCTGTGAGCTGTGATGCCACAGCACTCTACCCAGGGGGACAGCTTGAGGCTCTGTCTCAAAAACAAAACAAAACAAAAAACCAAAAACCAAACAACTCTGTTTTAATAATTAGAGAAAAAAAAACATGGTAATTGTCTCCAGACTTTTAATTCTTGTGTATATTTTGTGGGCTTCTGGGTGCAGAGGGAGGAATTAATCACAATTATCTGTGGTTCCTTGTTGACAATGGTTCAGGCAAGGTGTTCCCTTGCTTCATTCATTTCTTCACTCCTTTTATCCCCGTACCCCATTGCTATTCCTTTCCATTAAAAAGCTACAATGAAACAGTTTTCATTTGTAAACTTTTATTTTTGTGTACTGATTTTATTCTGCTATTTTAAAGTTATATATTTACTTTTGTTCTTAGGGTGTGTCTCTGTTCAAGCTTCTATAGCAGAACACAATAAATTGGATAGCTTAAATGCTAAACATTTATTGCTCATAATTCTGGAGGCTGGGAAGTCCAAGAGCAAAGGACTGACAGATCTAGTGTCTGGTAAGGACCTGCTTTCTGATGTGGAGATGGCTATTTTCTTGTATCCTCACATGGCAAAAAGGAGAGAGAGAGAGAGAACAAGTTCTCTGGTGTCTCTTTAAGAGGGCACTAATTCTATCATGAGGGGGTCTACCCTCATGTCTTAATCAACTCCCAAAGTCTCCACCTCAAAATACCATCACCTCTGGAATTAGAGTTTCAGCATGTGAATTTGAGGTATCTCCATACTATTTTCAACAAAGGATATACTAGTATACAGTCCCACCAACAGTGTAAAAGTGTTTTTGTCTTTCTAAATCCATGCCAGCATTTGTTATGCTGGGATGTTTGATAAATGCTGTTCTTACTGGAGTAAGTAAGATCATATCTCACTGTGGTTTTTATTTGCATTTTCCTGATGATTAGAATTGAGCAATTGTTCATATGTTTGTTGACCTTTATCCTATCTTCTTTTGGAAAGTTTCTATTCCTGTCTTTTGCTCACTTTTTTTTTAAATTGAGCAACAATAATAATATTGCCAAAAAAAGTAACATTCACATTGTCAGATAAGAGTATGTCTATCATAGAATGCTTTGACTTTGAGGTTCAGTATGGAGTCATCAGTTAACTTCTTCTTATTTTTTTTCCAAAGTCTCAAAAAATAGACAACTAATAATTATAAATAAAAATAAAAGATAACTTCAAAAAACAGATCATGCCAAATCTTATAGACAATAGAAAAATAAGAAATACTTTAAAATCATACTACTTCATCTGAATACACCTGATATTAAAATTGGAAAAAAAAGGGAAATTACAAACATATTTTACTTACAAATGAGGATGCAATATCCTAAACACTATATTAACAAGTTGAATTAAAGATTAATGTTCAAGTAATGTACTATGGTCAAAAATTAAATCTAATTTATGTGAGAATTAGTCACTATTTTTTTTGCTTTTTTCTTCTTTTCCTTACCCTTACCCCCTCCCTCTTTCTGTCTGTTTTCCTCTTCCCCCACCCCCCACCATGTCATTAATTGTCCTCATATCAAAGTTGAATACATAGGATTCATGCTTCTCTGTTCCTAGGATGCTTCACTAAGAATAACGTGTTCCACCTCCATCCAGGTTAATACAAATGCTGCAAAAATCTCCATTTTTTAAATGGCTGAATAGTATTCCATAGTATACATATACCACAGCTTGCCAATCCATTCTTGGGTTGAGGGGCATTTAGGCTGTTTCCACATTTTAGCGATTGTAAATTGAGCTGTAATAATCAGTCTAGTACAAGTGTCTTTATAATAAAAGTTTTTTTTTTTTTTCCTTCTGGATAGATGCCCATAATGGGATTGCAGGATCAAATGGGAGGTCTAAGTTGAGTTCTTTAAAGTTTCTCCATAGTTCCTTCCAAAAAGGTTGTACTAGTTTGCAGACCCACCAGCAGTGTAAAAGTGTTCCTTTCTCTCACGTCCGTACCAGCATCTGCAGTTTTGAGATTTTGTGATATGGGCCATTCTCACTGGGGTTAGATGGTATCTCAGGGTGGTTTTAATTTGCATTTCTCTAATAATTAGGGATGACGAGCATTTTTTCATGTGTTTACTAGCCATTCGTCTGTATTCTTTAGAGAAGGTTCTGTTCATCTCTCTTCCCCATTGATGTATGGGATGGTTGGTTTTTTCCTTATGCATTAATTTAAGTTCTGTATAGATCCTAGTTATTAAGCTTTTATCTGATTCAAAATATGCAAATATCCTTTCCCATTGGGTAGGTTGTCTATTTGCTTTAGTTGTCCCCTTAGCTGTACAGAAGCTTTTTTGGTTTAGTTAAATCCCATTTGCTTATTATTGCTGTTGTTGCTATTGCCATGGTAGTCTTCTTCATAAAGTCTTTCCCCAGGCCAATATTTTCCAGTGTTTTTCCTATTCTTTCTTTGGGGATTTTTATCATATCATGCCTTAAATTTAAGTCTTTATCCATCTTGAATCAATTTTTGTGAGTGGAGAAAGGTGCAGGTCCAGTTTCAGTCTTTTACATGTGGATATCCAATTCTCCCAGTAACATTTATTGAATAGGGAGTCTTTCTCCCAGTGGACTTTCTTGTTTGGTTTATCGAAGATTAGGTGGTTGTAAGTTGTTGGTTTCATTTCCTGGTTTTCTATTCGATTCCAAATGTCTGTGTCTCCTTTTTTGTTCCAGGACCATGCTGTCTTAGACCACTACAGCCTTGTAGTACAGCCTAAAATCTGGTATGGTGATACCCCCAGCTTTGTTTTATTACTAAGAACTGCCTTAGCTATACGGGTTTTTTTCTGGTTCCATACAAAAAGCAGCATCATTTTAATGGGGTGTTTGGTTCTTCTTTTGCTGATTTGACTGAGTTCTTGGTAGATTACTAACTCTGTATCAGATGTATAGTATGTAAATATTTTCTTTCATTCTGTAGACTGTCCATTCCCTCTATTGACTGCACAGGTAAATTTACACTAATGGTACAATGCACACTATCTGAGTGATGGGCACACTTATAACTTTGACTGAAACTGCACTAAGGCAAGTTATGTAACCAAAATGTTTATATCCCTGTAATGCTCTGAAAAGATGACTTTAGAAATCTAAGGACATTAATAATCAACTTCCGTTCCACAAAACTTGCAATATTAGTTTGCTAAAATACACATAGTATTTAATTCTTCTTTTAAAAAAAAAAAAAACACATGAATTTGAAGCAACACATTCAGTTTACAGCATGGTGGTTGCTACTAACTATGGACTTAAATGTGTGCTCACTTGCTCCTCGTAATTTTTCAAACATATCAGTATCTGCTTATACTCTCAAATAAGACATGTGCTTAAGCCATAATTTCCTGTTCCATTGGTTGTCCTTTATTATTACATCACAATGATCATAATAATTTCTCTTTTTTGGATCCTGAGTCGTGGAGTCATTCTTTTTTTTTTTTTTAACTTTTCTTCTGTTCATGTTCTTAACAAAATATTAATGTATCGCTATATTGATTTGATTATCTTTGCACTCCATATCTCTGGAAGTATCCTTCTGAGATATTTTTCTTCTTGGGAGTCTTAGCACATTAGTGTTTTTGATATTAATCTCTCTGTTAATTCTTAAACTATGAGGCCTTTATAAAAATTTTTTATCAGAGGTTTGGGCATGGTGGCTCATGCCAGTAATCCTAGCACTCTGCAAAGTAGAGATGGGAAGATCACTTGAGCTCAAGAGTTTAAGATCAGCCTTAGCAAGAGCGAGACCCCGCTCTAAGAAAAGCAGCAAAAGATGCTGGTGTCTTGGCAGGTACCTATAGTCCAGCTACTCAAGAGGCTGAGGCAGGAGGATTGGTTGAATTCAGGAGTTTGAGAGAGCTATGAGAGAGCTAGGCTGACACTACGGCACTTTAGTCTGGGCATTGTTCTCAAAAAAAAAAAATTATCAGAAAAAATATTTATTGAACATTCGACTATATGTAAAATTCTAAATGCAAAGCTTCTTTTCCATTAATAATTTTAAAATAGGATTTCTTGGTATCTAGTGTTGCTCTAATAAGTTTGATAATGTTCTGATTCTTATTCCCATATAGGTGATCTACATTTTTATGAAAGCTTTTTAAAATTTACTGTTTTTATTTGAAGTTTGCATGATTACCATAATTTTTCCATGTGTGGGTTTACTTCTTTACTTCTCCTATCACAGTCTATAAGCCCACTGCTGTTTGATGTTATCATCCAGTTTTATTGTGGACAAATTATTTTCATTAATTTTTCACATATATCCTCTAATAATTTCATTCTTATTCACTATCTTTTTCCTATATATCTTCTATGTCTTTATCCTTTGTTGATTTCTTTGGGGATAATTCTATAATCTTGTCTTATAAATCACCAATATGATCTATATAAGCTAAATGTTCTTTAGTATTTTTCATGCATATATTCTTATTCATATTTTTTTCAGTTTTTTTCTTTTTGTAATATCTTGGTTTTGCTTCAATTACTCAGACGTTTCACAATTTTCTTAGTTATATTTGTATGCTTCCTTTACATTTTTTACATTGAGATAACTTTAAAAATTATTATGGAAAGAGCATTTAATATGCATCCCTCCACTTATTTTTAAAGCACAGACTATAATATTATTACTCGTAGGCACAATGTTCTACAGCAGATCTCTAGAGCTTACTTTGCTTCCATAACTGAAATTTTGTACTCCTTGGTTAACAACTCCCATTTCCTTCTCCCTTCCAGGCTTTGACAGATACTCATAGTTTGTTACTATGAGTTGGACTGTTGGTCCTCCTGTGATTGGCTTACTTTACTTAGCCTAATGTTAAGGTTCATTCATTGTGCTATGCACTGTAGGATTTTCTTTTTTTGATGCAGAATTTCCTTTGTACAATTATGCCACATATTTTTATCCACTAATCCACCAGTGGATTATTTCTACCTCTTGGATACTGTGATAATGCTGCTACAGACATGATATACAAATATCTCTTTGAGATCCCTCTTTGAGTTGTTTTGGATAAGTATCCAGAAGTGGAATTACTAGTAATAACAAACTATATGAAAAGAAAATTAAGAAAATGATGTAATCCAAAAGAATAAAATACTTAAGATTAAACTTAATCTTGAAATACTTAGTTTTCAGTATCGATAAAAGAAATTTTTAAAATATATATATATAAAAGAAATCCCATGTTCATGGATAGGAGGATTGAATATTGTTAATGTTCCCATACTACACAAACTTATATACAGATTCAATGCAATCCATAACAAAATCTGATTCTGAAACACATGAGAAAACACTAATGACCCAAAACACCCAAATTATTCCTGATTTTAAAATATATATTATAAAGCTACAATAATTCAAAGAGTATGGTACTATGATAAGGACAGACAGATAGGCCAATGGAATGAAATGGAGAGCCCCAAAATAAATTCACACATCTAAAGTCAACTAATCTTCAACAGCAGTGTCAAGAATATATGAGATAGGAATAATTATCTCTTTAACAAATGAGTTTATGAAAAACATATATCCACATGTACGAGAATGGAATTGTACCTGTATCTTCAACCATACATAAAAGTCAACCCCAAATTAATGCCTTCAATGTAAGACATGAAACTGTAAAACTCCTGGTAGAAAATATAGGAAAAAAATCTTCATGACTGATTTTGGGCTGATTTTATGACACCGAAAGCATAGGTTACAAGAGCAAAAATATGCAAGTAGAAATATACCATGAATAAAACAATGGAGTGAAAAGACAACCTATAGAATGAGGGAAAATATTTGCAAACCATGTATCTGATAAAGGTATACAAAATGTATAAGGGATTAATACAACTTAATTGCTAAAAATCTAATAACCCAATTCTAAAGTAGGCTAAGGGCTTGAATAAACATTTTCCTTAAGAAGATATACTAGGTATGAATGACCAAAAGTTATGCAAAACAGTGTTCAACATCACTAATCATCAAGGAAATGAAAATCAAAGCTATAATGAAATAACACCTCACACTTGTTATGATGTTTATTATCAAATTTAAAAAGAGAACCATGGCTCGGTGCCAGCCACATTCACCTAAGGTGGCAGGTTTGAATCCAGCCCAGGCCCACCAAACAACAATGATGGCTGCAACAACAACAACAACAAAAAAAAAATAGCCAGGTATTGTGGCAGGTGCCTGTGGTCACAGCTACTTGGGAAGTGGAGGCAGGAGAGTCACTTGAGCCCAGGACTTGGAGGTTGCTGTGAGTTGATGCCACGGCATTCTACCCAGGGGAACAGCTTGAGGCTCTGTCTCAAAAAATAAATAAATTAATAAATAAATAAAAAGAGAACCACAAATGTTGGCAAGCATATGAAAAATGTGTAACACTCGTATACCATGAGAAGGGAGGCGAAATGGTGTAGCTACTAATGAAAATAGTGTGATGCATCCTTCAAAAATTCAAGATGCTTCCTTGGCATTATTAGTCCACTCCTTTTGATAATTCTTTTTTCAGTTGCTCTATACTGCATCACTTTGTTGTCCTGTTTTATTTTTGAGGTATTTGTATTCTTCAATTGTACAATTATTCTGTTCTTCTAGTTCCTATTTCTGAGGGTGGTTTGGTGGGAGGAACTTAGTCCATATCCCACATAAATTTGAGGGGAGGGAATGAATCCGGGAATGAAAACTCCAGATACCACAGAATGTTTTTGTTAACTCCTCAATTTTCTGGCTACTAATGGATGCCACTAGTTGGAGACGACTTTAAACTCTTAGGAAGAAGCAGGTTTTGGAGCAGCACATTTACTGAGATTGTCATTTTGCAGGTACATGTCTTTGGAGTAAGAGGAAGCGGCCTCATTACCTGAAGACACTTGGTCAATGCCATACTACTTTTCTCAACTCTTCATCCCTGGAGAGCTTTTGGGCTGTACACTCTCTTTATCTCTGTAATTAGTATATGCTAAAAATATCTACATAAAAAACAAGACAACGGGATGGCACCTGTGGCTCAAAGGAGTAGGAATCCGGCCCCATATGCCGGAGGTGGTGGGTTCAAACCCAGCCTGGGCCAAAAACTGCAAGAAAAAAAAAAAAAAGCAAGACAATGACATGCTTTGTGACTCCTCAAACTGTATGAAAATATTTGCAAAACTTCTTTGGATCCTGCTTTAAACAATAAACTGTTTTATTAAAGATGTATTTATGAATCAATTTGAAATTTGAACACAAACTCCATATGATAAAATATTAAGAAATTATTGTCAGTTTTAAGTGTAATAGTGATGTCATAGTTATGTTAAATAAAAGTTCCTCAATTTTTAAAGATACTTATTGAAATATTTAAAAACTGAATGGATTAACAAGCTGTAGTATATGTATACCATGAAATACTATTCAGTCATTAAAAAAATAGATACTTTATATTTTTTATATTAACCTGGATAAAGTTAGAATGCATTCTTCTTAGTAAAGGATCACTAGAATGGAGAAGCAAGAATCCAATGTACCCAATTCTAAGATGAAGGCAGTAGAGGATTTAATACATAACCACATGAAAGGAAAACTCAAAACAATTCAAGGTTGGGGGGGGTGAGGATGAGGGAGCAGGGAGAACAGAGGGAATGGGGGGTCACAATGTATGGAAAAACTCTGGGGGTGGGACACAATTATAAGAGGACTTTACCTAACAAATGCAAACAGTGTAACCTAATTCTTTGTACCATCAATGAATCTGAAATAATAAAAAAAAAGATTGAAAAAAAATAAAAAAAAATAGTATGCCTGAAGATTGCAGTATAGATAAAACAATACTAGCCATGAGTTGAAAATTGTTGAAGGCTGGACAAGGGTATGGGGGGATTAACTTAAACTGGCCTAGTTCTCTTTGCATTTTCTGTTTTACATAAGAAAACATTTAGAAACTGGCTGTAGAAAATATCTTAATATTTCTTTTAACCTCATATTTTAACATTAATGAATAACAATGGAAATTTTGATAAGTAAATATCCACAAAATAAAGCATTAATATTATCTCAAAGTATATTCCAATTCTCAAATAAAACTTATGCTTCTTTTTACTTGAGCAATATTGAAGTTTAGCCTCGTTCCCAGCATTGACCTTAAGATTGCACATTTATACTTATTCAAATAATAAAATTATCAAAGTATAGCTTCTTATTCGAATGTCATGATGAAATCTAAAATTTGGACATGAGCATTCTTTGGGATGCATTATTGATTTCCTTCTCTCTTCTTTTATTTTCCTTATCTGGGTTTTAGAAATGTCAAAAGTATTTTCTATTATCTAGAGAAGAGTTCAACACACTTGTTCTATCAAGAGCCAAATAGTAAATATGTAGGCTCTGTGGGGCCTGTAGTCTCCCCTACTCTTACTCAGCTCTATTGTCCTAAGATGAGAGTAGCCATAGACAATGTGTAAACAAATGGATGTGGCTATATTCCAATAAAATTTTATGTAGAAAAACAAGCTGTGGACCATATTTATTCTAAGGCAAAGTTTGCTTATATCTGATCTAGAGGTATCATTAAGCGTTAGAATGCACTACTAAAGCATAGAAAACTTGGATAGAGAATTATATGTATTAAATAGCTGAGATTTACTTTCTTAGGAATTCAGGGAGATAGACTATAAAAAATATTACCTAATATTAGATACACTGAAATATTATATGTAATGTATGCTGAAGTTATAAAGCAAATACATGTACACACATACACACATGCATGCACACGTGCCCAGATGAGGAAGTAAACTAAACTAAGAATTTAAACAGTAAAAGCTATTATGTACTGCCCCAATCCCATCTGACTTTTCCCCATAAATATAGAATTTGGGCAATTTTAACCAGAATTTTTGTGTGCTTTCTGAATATTTAATGATTAATCTTTCTACCCACACATTACAGTCTAGGGAAATACAAAGATATTTTGTTTATCTAAAAGAGTAATATATTTCCAGAACTGCTTACCTTGGACACAGCAGGGTCTAGTCCATTATGCGCATGGCATTTCATTATACTTGCAAAATTATAACCATGGAAAGGCAATGTGATATTATTTTTATTATTGTTGATATTAATAGAATTGTTCATAATGCAGTTGTTATTAATGATGCGATGTTATAAAAAGAATACTTAATTATTAATGGCATTGATAGGACATTATTAATTTTGATACTAAAATGAACATTTCATTATTCCAGATGCAATTATATTGTTAGACACAAGTTATTGCTAATAGATTACATAATACTTTCTGCAGTCTTGTTTTGGCATATGGTAATTAGCTGTAGGTTTATATAGCTGAGTGAAAAACTGGCATTGGAATTTCATTTTAGGGTAGTAGAGGATCAGAGCATTAACCCAGTGGAACAGGGCCAGGTAAGAGAAATGGTTGGCCAAACTTTCTCAGCCCCTGTCCATCTGTTCAGGATGACTTCTCAGCCCTGTGCTTGAAAGCAGAGCTTAACTGACAGGACTGGGATGTAAAAACTGGGCTGGTAAGGGGGCTTCTGTCATGTCACATTTCCTCCCCAGTAAATCAACACAGAAATATCTCTTCTGTTCAGCATTGGTTATTAAGTTGTGATATTATCTTGTGATTTATAGCATGTTGTCAGAATGCATTTCATTTTGCTTTGTTTCAATAATAAAATGAATTCTTTCATAATTTCTTTCAATTTATCTCAGGAGTTGTTATGTACTCCATGCTTTTATTTCCTTATATTCTGCTCAGCCTTATTAATACGAGTGAAGAAAGTATATCCCTCCATAATTGCTTATAGCCTGTACAGTGCAATGCAGCATATTACCTCATTTTAGATAATTCTTTTGTAGTGGCATGATATTCTAACACTTAAAAGCTCTGTGTAGAAGCAAATAGCTTTGCAAATTACTTTATAATCTTGGTCAACTTCAACTGGTTATTCCCACAGAACACTTTAGTCTTTGTCCTTTAACAACCATCCTGCACTCTAAAAATCCTCAGGCACAACTTGAAGGGCAGTTGAGCAGAAAAACTAATAGAAGCAATGAAATATTCCCAGGTAAAGCCTAAAGCAGGATTTCCAAAGGCCTCTCACACACTCTTCATGCCTCATCCCCTCTTGACCTTGACACCTATAAACACACTTCCAAGAGGCTACTGTACTTGTGATGCTTTGATGCCCAAGGTTAAAGGGATCAGATGCTGATCTGCTTTTGAAACAAGGCAGGCTGATATTTGTTTATACACTTACATCCTTCTGTTAGGTAATGATCAAAGACTTGTCTCTTGTACCTGTTAGTAACCGAAACTCATCATGAGAAGAAATTAAGATGAGCAAAAAATTTTAGTAGAGTTTGCAAAAGTAAACTTTAAAATTCTTTGCATATTCTAATTCTCAAAATAAGAATTTTCTCAGATGTGTGATAATTTGTTCTTAACAAAAATTTATTACTATTAAATTTGATAATTTTTAAAATTTTCTTAAACGTGGGATAAAAGGCAAGTGAAGAAAAGAAGTATGACCTTATCTTCCTCATAGAATATTTATAATATCTATAATGTACCTTAAAATAGTTCAGCAGAAAGAGTCTGAACTAATTTTTTTTTTTTTTTTTTTTTTGTGGTTTTTGGCCAGGACTGGGTTTGGACCCCTCCACCTCTGGCATATGGGGCTGCCACCTTACTCTTTTGAGCCACAGGCACCACCCCCATGGACTAATTTTTAAGGTGTATTCTAGGGGTAAACAGAGGTTTCATCAGGAAGTCTCACACCATAGGTGGTCACCCAGCCTTTAATCTGAATGAAGAGTACTGTCCAGAGGTAACTATTACAAGTACTTTATCTAGCTTTATCTTTTATCAAGATTAGAGGCTCTGCTAATTTTTGTAAAGCCTAGAGGAGAAACTGAGATTTCACTGGTGATACTGGTGATTTGTTAATTAGAATAAAGGATATTATAAATGACATTAGTGGAATTAGTATACCAAATATAAATCCGTTTTCTGGGACATTGTAGATACTTCTCCATTCTTCCATGGGCAGAGCATAAAAGTCCAAGGATCCTGGGCTGTGCCACGAGGAGTGGCAAAGTCGACAGTTCCTTACACTTTCTCATGTGCAGCTAGATCAGGCGACTCTCAGACTCAAGACTGGCAGCAGGTTAGCTAAATCTGGCTACTGGAATAACATTGCATGTGCCTCAGGTAAATTTTTTATGCAAAGGTTTCTGGAAACTTTAGAGAAGACAGGAACGTCAAACTCGTAGAACTGACTTTAGGACTAGTTTGTGATTTCTTACTAATAAATATCTAGGTATGTTGCTAGCATTAGAAGTCTAGTAGCCAGGTGTGGGAGGAAGTTAACTTCCACCTACCCTGAATTTCCAAGGGCCTAAAGATACTCTGAAAAGAATCTAATAAGTTGTTATGACCAAAATAGCTTAGATAGGTTCACTACAGCAAAATGGGAAAATAAAATACAAACTAATCTGGGATTCATTATACCTAGAATATAGGAGGTGTAAGCTTTTATATTTTCCACTGACGTAGGGGGTAAAATGCGTCTACTCTATAGCTCTGATTTAGATTTAGATTTAGAACATTTCCACTGCTCCTTCCCCCTACCGATATTGTGCTGTTTTTTCTCTGCTCCCATCATTTTTGTTTTACTCACTGTCTCTTTGGTATACTCTTGGACACAGCCAAGCTAATGGCCTCAACTGGCTAGAGGTCAGAGTCTTATAGTTTGTGTCCTCCTAAGGACAAAGGGAAAGTCTGGCTTTAAAATAACAAAAAGGAGGAGTTACCTATTTAACAATAAATAGCGTTGTGCTCGGGAAGCAGTAATTATGATTATGGAATTATTCAATTGAGGCTCTATCTCTGTGTTTCCTATATCAAATAATCAAAATGTGCATTCTTATTTGATATTCCTTTTGCACTGTATTTCCCAAGTGATTTACGTTTACAAATTAGCTTCCACACGTGAGCGTTTGATCTGAAATGAGAGCAGTGATGGTCTTCCCTTATATCCACGGGGAGGCTATTCCAAAGGTTAAAAAATAATATACTGTTATATTATCAGCAATTCCCTGATTGATTATTCATCTAGATTTTCATTTGCACAACTTCATTCACTGCTAATGTAGATACAATGGTTTGATGATTATATAATACCACAGCAACTACAAACAAGTAATTACAAAAACATATCATTTACTTTATTGTGAATCAGTCTCTTAATTTGGCAAACAGTTTGTATATTTCCAGTAACTGTAATCACTTTTACTGGCATTGAAGAGAGTAACTTGCTCAGACCCTTGAAGTTTTAGTGCTTGTCAAAAAAAGAAAGAAAAAGCAAAAAGAAAAGACACAAAAGCTCAATATGGGTAAAAGATAGGAATAGATAGTTGACTTAAAAGTAAATGCAAGTAGTCCTTTAACATATGAAAAGATGCTCATTCTCAGTATAATAAGAGAAATGCAAATTAAAAATACACTAAACTATCATTTCTCACTTATCAGATTGAACAAAAATAATAAAAATTTTACAATGCAATTTGTTAGTGAGGCCATGGAGAAGTATTGCTGGTGGGAAGATGAAATAGTATAGCACCTGTGGGGAATGTGGCAATTGAATATTTATATATATGTGTGTGTATATATATGTATATGTATGGGAACACATGCATATGTGTATATGTATGTATGCATTATGCATATATATGTACATTTTATATCTATATGGTGATGTAAAGTGATTTTTAGGATAAATTGTTAAAAGAAAATGCAAAGTACTGAACACTTTATAATATGCTATATTTTGTGGAAGAAAGTGGAAGACCTATGAATATACATACAAACATATTTGCTTATATCTTCAACAAGAAGCGAGATGGCAAAACTAAAAACTAATCAAAATACTTAGCCTGAGAATATGGGGAAAGGGGAGAGGGAGGGGAGGGGAGCAGAGGGAGGAGGATGGGTGGTATGACTGGTGGGATCACACCTATGGTTTATCCTATAAGGGTACATGTGAATCTTTCTAAACGTAGAATATAAATGTCTTAACACAACAACTAAGAAAATGACATGAAGGCTATGTTAACCAATTGGATGAAAGTATTTCAAATTGTAGATAGAAACAACACACTTTACCTCATGAGAGTATTAATGTATACAGCTATGATTCATTAAAAAATAAAAAAAAGTAAAAATAAATACTACTGATAAAAGAAAGTAAGATAGGAGTGGAGACAACAGCAAGGTGTCTGTGAATGTACCTTGTTACATAGTTTTGAGTTTGAAACCATGTAAATATTTAGCTTACTTTTAAAAAAGCAGAAAAGAATTTCCAAAAATTGAAAACAAACTAAAAAAGTGAGGTAAACTGTAGGCCATATTATTATTCTAAGTACAAAAAGAAGTGATTATTGTACCTAACATTGAAACAGTATTTTTGTTAGGATATCGCTTATGAAGCCTAATCTACAGGAACACAAGAAAGGGTCAGCAAAGATATAATAATGGCTTTGTTATTTTGGAACTGTTAGAAGATAGATACAGCAAATACACTACTATGTTAATATCATTACCAATCAAGATTTTTAGACAACAGAAAAGACATAAGGTTATGAAATCAAAAAAGTTAGACAAAAATCTGTGATTTTTAATTTGAATCCAAAATGTTAGCATGAACTCTCATTTGCTTCCTCGTTTTGAAAAAGATTGTATTTTGTGACTTTCCCCAAGGAAATGGTACAGAGGCAACAAAAAGTTTCCGTAAAGCACCTATAATGACCATGTTAATGTTTTCAAATAATACTTTTCCTGAGAAAAGAACAAAGAATCCTTTAAAAATGACTAATTTCAGGTCTTGGACAGGAAATATACAAACTGAGCATGGGACAAATTGTTACAGAAAGCAAAAAGATGCTCAAAGACCAAAGGCATCATGTTAAAAGGACGCAAAAGCCATTGGGTTTCTTCTGGCCTAAGATGAGATGAGGCAAGGCTAGAAGAAAAAAAGAGAAAAAAGGATAAAATGGAAACACACAGAACAGACAAAAATTAATGAATTCATAATGCAGTAAAAATAGTTTTAAAAGCTCTTATTGGTCTCCACTAGAAGTCAGCAGCACATTAACTTATTCTCTTAATTTTCATAACTTAAGACAAAAGTCAAGCTCTCGGCATCCCTTTCCTCCATCTACTGTATTTCAGGGTAGCCAAATAGTCAATGTGAAAAGTTCTTCTTTGTAAAGAATTCAGTCAATAAATGCAGAAGGAAATATAGGAATGGAAAAACTGTTATGTTTTGATCCTTAATGACTAATGGAGGCAAAATTTGTTCTTCAATGAACGCTAAATCCATCAGATGAAAAATTCATAGAGGACTTGGTAATGATGAAAACACTGAGAACCCAAAGTTCAATCCTGTCATCACCAAAAATAGAAGTCGGGATATTGTCTAACTCACAATAGGATGTGACGGAATGCACAAAGTATTATCATTTACTCTTTTCTTTCGTCCCAAATCAAACCTGAATCTAATTTAACTTCTAAATTTTACTACTGTTTTATAGAAATTAGGAGTTAAAGTGTGTCTCTCAAGATTTTTTCCATTATGCATTTACTAACATGCCTCTTTAGGCAAATTTTCCTAATCGCCCTATTGGTGAAATTTTAATGCTTGCTGTGTTCTATACATCTGTCTTTGTACTGTGACTTTTGAGATTTCCCCCTTGTGGGCATATGAATATCACTGCCATTGATGCATGAGTTAGAGGGCCAAGTTAAGTGACATTACAAGAAAGGAATCAACCAAACACATAATCTGTAATTACTGTTTTCTCAAGAAATTGATAAAATAAAAGGCAAAGAGAGGGTGTATTGAAAAAACATATAAGACACTTAAGAAATATGACTTTGAAATGTACTGTATTGCTCTGTGAAATTTTATTTATTCACGATTCAAACAAATCAACTGTGAACAGACATCTTTATGGTAATTAGGAAAATGTTAATAAAGACTAAATAGTAGATGATATTAAGAAATTATTATTGTCATTTTGGTGAGGTGTGATAATGACACAATAGATTATTGGAAATGCTCTTACCAATCGAGATGTATACTTGAGTTTTTACAAGTAAAATGAATGATATCTGAGATTTGCTTCAATAAACTGAAAGCAAAGAAGTAGCATGAGATGTATATGAGACAAAATTGGGAAAGTATTGAAAATGCTATGAACCTGGGTGTTGGATAAATCAGCATTCATTAAAATTGTCTCTTCTTTTAAGTGCGTTTGAAAATTTTCCTAACAAATATTTATAAGAGTACAGAATTTAAGCATATCGCAATTTGTCATATAATTTAATAACTATGGTTCCTTTAAACTATAGGGGAATCATACCACAGTTTGTAAAATTTGAACCACCTGCATTAAGAAAATCTTTCTACATCATGGAGAAATAAAATGTAACACACAAAAAAAGCCATTCATCTTGGCAACAACATTGTAGAACTGATATCAATAGAATCCCATAAACAAAAATATGTTTGTTTTTTTCCTTCACGGTCATGGGGGAAAAAAAAAAGAGATTTACTATTTTTGAATTCCTAAAGAGTCATCATGTTGACCTGAGCCTCTTAAGAAAGACAGAAGACTGTGTTCGATTTCTCTTTCTTTTGATGGTGAGGACAGGTAATAAAACTGAAAAGTTGAGGATTAAGACATGTCTGACGTTTGGCTGAGAAACGCCACGTCCTCGGACCTGTACAGCTACGCTGGTGATGTTTCCCCTTCACTTCTGATAACAGTTGGCTGTGAGAACATTCCACTCCTTTCAAACAGTTTGATTTGTAGATCAAAGGCCAAAGTAATTAATTTGTTTGAATATTCTTACAATAATATTAGATAATGGTGTTGCTAATATGTAATACACAAATGGGTTCACGTTGTTGATTTAATAAAAATTCTCAGGAGAATGGATTTTTGGCAAAATACAATGTGTCAGTAGAATTAATATTTGGCATGGGTCAGTGTAGTTAAATGCCCAGTTGTTACTCATCAAAGTTAAAAAAGTGTTACATTTTCCCCCTTTTGCATTCAGTAACATTCAGCCTTTTTCATTGTTTTCTATTAGAAGAAAAAGAAATGTCATTAGAGTATTAGGTATTTATTATTGCTAATGGGGTGGTTGTCATTTTACAGCATTTTCTAGTGATCCCTCACTTTCCAGCCAGAAGATAAAAATGACAGAATTTCCTCAAGCTGGAAGTGAAGTATATGTCTTCATATACTTCAGGAGGGGGTTTGACTTAATTCAAGATCTAGTACTAAACCCAGGCTGATTTTAAAACTTGAATGTCACTAAAAGATCAGTGACAGAAACTTTCCCTATTAAAAAAAAAAAAATCATTGAACCTGTTCAGTTCTATCAGTATTTCACAGATTGATATTTTTCTTCCACATGTACTGCCCAGTTAAATTCTATACAGTAAATACATAGTTGTGGGTAGGTATTAAAACTGAAATTTATCAAGCTAACTTCATATTAGTTTGTGAAATATAACCATTTCTATTATTTTCATAATTATAATAACATAGTTTTGGCAAAAATAGAACTCCCAGGAAGATGAAAAGAAAAAGGTTTTTTTTCTCTTAGCAAAACAAAATTGCAAATATGGTCATTACCTTTTAGTATTAGTATTTATAGTGATTTTTTTGAATATCTAATAAAAAAAATCTCAAAATACTTAATCCTGATTTACTCTTAAGAAACATACAATGTTTCAGCTAAACTATAAGTTTTTAAATTGTGGAGATGACTTATAACCAATGAAAAAAAGTTTTTAATATAAAATGTTTTTAATATAAATGAAATTGTAGATAAAGAATTTTACACATTTCATCTGTATTCAGCCCCTCTCCCAGACTAGGACTTGACTCAGGTGTAATCTTGATGAGGCACTGGGGAGGGAGTCAGAATCTGTCTGCCACTGCGTGATATACAGATTTCTCCCCCTAAGTAAAATATACAAGTCCCAGAAATATTTTCAAATAGAGATTTTTTAAAATGGAGTCATTCATTGTACATTTGAAAATAATTATTCAATATTGAAGTTAAAACTTTAGAAGTCATAGAGTCTAACACCCTAGGAGACACACAATTTTTGGATAATTCAACCTAGGAATTATTTAGCCCTTACATGTTTCCAAGAGTGAGTGGTGGAAAATAAGAAGTTAGTTTTTATAAATATTTATGATCCATTCTATCTGAAGAAATTAAACAAAAGAGAGCATATTTTAGTCACTTATCAGATACATGACTTGTAAATATTTTCTCACACTGACGGGTGTGCTTTCGTATTCTCTTGGTGTGTCTTTTGATACGGAAATAGGAAACATTTTTATGAAAACCAATTTGTTTTTTTGTTTTGCTGCCTATGCCTTTGGTATCATACTCAAGAAATCACTGCTGAATCAAACGTTGTGAAGCTTTCGGTGTGTTTTATTTTAAGAATTGTATGGTGTTTGTCTTTGACAATCAATGTCTCCAAAGAACTCTTAAAACTCAACAACAAAACAAATTACCCAACTCAAAAATAAGCAAAGGATTTGACTAGGTATTGCTCCAAAGAAGATCTACAAATGGTCAATAAGCTCACAAGATGTTCAACATCTCTAATCATTAGTGAAATGCAAAAACTTCAGTGAAATACCACCTCACACCCACTATACTGGCTACGATCAAAAAACCAGAAAATAAAAAGTGTTCAACAAAAACATGGAGAGGCTGGCCCCTTTGCCCAATGTTGGAGGGAGTGTAAAATGTTACAGCTGCTGGGGAAAACAATATGGTGGTTTCTAAAAAAACTAAGAATAAACTTACCATATTTGCCTGGCAATTTCCCTTCTGGGTACGTATATACATAGAAGAATTGAAAACAGGGTCTGGAAGAAGTGTTTGGTTACCTATATTCATAACAGCATTTGTCATAATAGCTAAACTATTAAAATAACCCAAATATTTATTAATGGATGAACAACTCTGGTATCTACACATAATGGAGTATTATTAAGCCATTAAAAGAAAGGAAATTCTGCAATACAGAGCGATATGGATGAAACCTGAAGACATCGTGCTAACATATACAAGCCAGCTACAAAAAGACCACATCATATGGGTACTTAGAGTAGTCACGGTCATCAACATAGGAAGTAGAATGATGGTAGCCACGGATTTGGGAAGGAGGAAGCAATGGGAGATATTGTTTAATGGATCTAAGTTTCAGATTTACAAGATGAAAGAGTTATGGAGATGATGGTGGTGATGGATGCACAACATTGTAAAGTATGTCCTGCTCTGACCTGTACACTTAACAATGATCCAGATGGTGAATCTTATCATGAATGTATTTTACCATAATAAAAATAATTGGTGGGGGATAAAAGATAATATATTAATGGATGATATCAACCAGAACAGAAGCTGTATATTGGAAGATTGGCCAACGGAAATTATGTTTTTGCTTGAGCTCTCTTGGAGGATAGAGGTTTCTGACAATAAAGAGCATGTAGATGCTGGAGCCAACAAGTCACTTGGGCCAAAAGCACAAATCCATGAAAGTGAACAAAAAAAAGGCTGGGCACGGTGGCTCATGCTGCGATCTAGCACTCTGGGAGACAGAAGCAGGTGGATTGCTTGAGCTTAGGAGTTCAAGGCCAGCCTGGGCTAGAGTGAGGCTCTCGTTTCTACTAAAAATAGAAAAACTAGCTCGGCTTCATGGAAGGTGCCTGTAGTCTCACCTACTAGGAGGCTGAAGCAAGAGGACTGCTTGAGCTTGAGGTTGCTGTGAACTATGATGACACCAGGGCACAGTAGCCTGGGAGAGAGAGTAACACCCTGTCTCAAAAAAAATTTTTTTAAAGTATACAAAAACAGAAGTGGACATATTTGAATTGTTTAGGGAACAGTGAACAGTTCTGAGTGTCTGAATATAATATTGATGAAGAGCTAATATTAGAAAGATAGGTTAGGAAAGACCCCAAAACGTCTTTGAAATTTCCTTAAGAAAAGGAAGGTCATTGATAGGCCAATGTTGTGACTGAATCTTCAGCTTAAGAATGAGATCTAGGAGGCAATGAAAGGAGAGGACTGGAGAGGTGGTAAGTTGAAGGGAGGGGATTGCTGAGAAGACTGTGCCAGTTGTACCTGCCTGCATGCAAGGGAGAAGGCAGAAATAGGAGACACTGCTGAAACCCAGTCAACCAGGGTTTGCAGGGGATAAGTTAAGAAAAGTGAACAAAAGTGAGAAATAGGAAATGAAAAAAATGACAAAGTTGTAAAAGGAATATAGAAAGGCAGGGCTTGGGAGGACAGGCTTTGGGACAGGATTGAGATTTCCTTAGAGATGTAAGGACTGTGGTATATTATTGGAACATGGAGTCTTTTTAATGCAACTAGAAATGTAGACTTAAGAGAAAGAAGACTGCTGAAGATGTAGATGTGAAAAATAGTGGAGAGCGTGGGATGGTTGAGGTCTGGGACTGGGGAAGGGCTACCTGGACTGAATGTCAGGAGGATTGAGCTTTACGCCTGGTTCCCAGATCACCATGTGGGTTCCGAGAAGTCACCTCCCACTGGGCTTCTCTCCATACATCTACAAAACAGCCTTGTCTACTTCACAGCTAAGTTATAGTAGCAACCACTTATGCTGCTGAGTTTGAAAATTCTTTATAAAATTCAAAGCAGAATTAAGATATCAGACTATTGTCAGAACTGCATGGGGGAGGGGTCAGTCTAGATCCAGTTGCTTGTCAAACAAAGATCCAATTATCAAGGTGCCACAAATCACAGAGGGAAAAAGGGTTTTTCATATGACAGAACCTGGGAACACTAGAGAAGCTGCTCCAAATCTTTTTGCCCATCTAAAGGGGATTACGGACTTTTTCAGAAGGGGCCACCTGCCTTGGAGTAGGTTGAGAGAAATGATAGTCCTGATGCCAGGAGCCTGCTCTCAGGCCTTCAGAATCTCAACTTCTTTGTCTTGGAGAAAACCCACATTTCTGAGAAACAATTCAAAAGATCAAGCACTTAGTTAAGGGAGAAGATTATAAAAAAATACATAAGCGTTACTGAAATTTGTTCATGGAGCCCATAACAAATGATCTCAAAATAGTAAATATTTGCCAGCCACAAGATGACTCATCCACTTAATATTTTCATTAGGAATTGTGTACAAATAAAGACAACTTTTTCATTTAACTTTTCAGTTACATTTACATCTCTCAAACTCCCTCATCTTTCTCTCTGCATATGTGATGCCTGTACAGTGCCTGGTAACATCTAGGAACTTCCACTGGACAGCAGAGGAAGGTCACTGGAAAATTAAGCTAAAACCACCATCAATCTTCTGCCCTTGGGGAGATTTCAATTAAGCTGGAACACCAGCCCACAGACAGAAAGCCTCTAAGAAGAAGGTAGTTCAAAACCACCATGAGATGACGTGTGTCCTGGAGAACACAGAGTAGAAAACAGGTGGCTGGGAGTTTTAAATGAAAGCATTTAGGCAATGAGTTATGTTCAGTTTAAGTTGTAAAGGGGGTGTGAAGAATAAAATCCTAGAGAGAAGGAAAGAAGGTGCTCCAGGCATTTGCTACAGTCTGTGTATTCAGGTAATAGCCATGCTAATGAAGGCTGCTGCTACTCCTAATCACCAAGCCTCCCAGCAGTTCCCAAACAGGTGCATGCGGAAACCACCTGAGGAGCTCAAGTCTTTCACCAGGAGGTTCTGATTCAGGAGGTCAAACTCAGGCATATGTAGTCTTTCCACCTTCTCAGGAGATTTTGATGTGTCAGGCTTTGGTTGAGTACCACCATGACAGTGACTTCTAATGTTATTGGTGTCTTAAAATTTGGGGGGGATTTAAAAATTCCAAACCTATACTATAGACCAACCAATGATAATATCTGGAAGTGAGAGGCTAAGACATAGTCATGAATAATTTTTAAGCACCCCAGGTGATTTCAACACATAGACAAGTTTGGAAATAGCTGCAATCTCTCCTGTCCCTCAATCCACTCCCTAGAAGGAGGAGAATCTCTTAGATGAGTAAAGAAAAAAATGGATTTCAGGAACATACGTACACTAACATGCTTTCTATTTGGAAGGAGCCTAACATTCACTCCTCCATCTCCATGTATGTTCCTTACTGATGTCACAATTTCTCGGCTGATCCATCTCTTTAAAAAAAAAAAAAATCTGTGTTGCCTCACTGCTCCCGGAGTGGCCTGGGAGCTGATCCCACAAGGAAGATGTTGGTTATCCTTCCTTTAGGAGAAAAATTGGAAAGATAATGAATGGAAGGGAAAGGAGCTATGGAGCATTCAGGGTCAGAGGCTAAAATAATCTTCACTGTATGTGAAAATGATAATTACTTAAATGAAGATAAGTTCTCTGACATATTAGCACCCAGCCAGCTATGGGCATTCCAGACTGTAGCCACTTTCAAACAGGACTAGCCACCAAATCCACACTACGAAACCAATGAGTTCAGTTCTTACTGCATCACAAGTTTTGGTTATTTTCCATTTCTTTAAGAAATGCCAAGTTTCCCTGGATTTGGCTCTTCTGTAAAACAGTCGCTAGAATTCTGGGGCAAGATCACTCAGAACCTAAATAATTCTTTGTCCAAAGGATCCTGACAATCATAGCACGTGAGAGATCTCGTTATTCTGAGGGATAGAGTTAGGCAAGTACAGTATCAAGGGAGGAAGCCTGCCTTACTCTGCCCCAAATTTCTAGTCCATCTTCACGTTCCTCCTTCACCCTTTTGTGGGGGAACATACTTAGACTTGAGAAAGAATTCGATAAGGATGGCTTCTACCTTTAAAGTGAAGGCAATCCTTTGCAGTGATTGCCTCATGTTCAAATAGTTTCAGGAATAATTTGGGAACCTCAAAGCCAGATACCACTGAGAAAACAAATGTCTTCCCCTGGGAGGTGACAGGCAGGGACATTGTTCTTAGCCAATTGAGGTTTCTCATCTGCTACCTGTGCTGTCTCCCTGGTTGTTAGAGAACTGAATGATGTGAGGCCCCTAGAATATCACCATCAAGGAGCCTGACAGGACAGAGGAAGGTAGAGCCTGTCGCATTAAATTACATGGGACGAGCTGGCCCTGCTCACTCCCGATGTTGTGCCCAGGAGTTCCACAAAGACCACACTGCCAAGCAAGTCAAATTTATAGCAGAGTGCTTTATTGAAGAGCCGGCCAGTGCCCGGCTCAGTGTCCCAACATGGGGTTTCTGAGAGCAGCCTTGAGTGCTTAAGGAGTAGGGTTTTTAAGGCTTGATCTGCATCCTGGTTGGCACGCAGGCTGTCCAAGTGTATTCAGGTAGGGTAGCAAGCAAGCATTGTGCAAAAGCAGAATTTTGCAGTTAGTTAGCTAAACATCATACATCTTTGATTTAATATTTTCCCATACATCTTAGTTCCAGTATTCTTTCCCCCTGGTATTGTTTAAAGGTCAGTCTGGGGATAGTCAGTTTGTTTTCCAGGGAGTTAGTTGATCAAGAAGTTAGTACTTTTCCATCTATCTTGGGAGTAAACCAGACTTACTCAATTTTGTTGAGCGCTTGCATCCTGGGAATTTGCCAGGAGTTAACTAGTATTTTTTACTTTAGCTTAGGCCCAACACCAAGGGGTTAGGAACAAAGATTGGGGTTTTGAAATTCAGGGAAGATCAGAGGAACCCTTCCTGTGATGTTCCACGGGATTTAGGAGTTGTCAGAAGAAATACCCAGAACTGTTATGGCCATAAAAGATAGAAACCAACATTATTTGATCAATGCACATAGAAAAGGCTGGGGTTTACTACCAAAGGAACAAACATGGGACCCTGTGATTTTGGAATGAAAAGTTCAAGTTTGTGTATTTAGAGAAGTATATTCAGGTGTTTTTTGATGGTTCTGCATGGGCAGATTCTTTCTGTCGAGCTTATGTAAAGGCTCAGAGAACTTAACAGTAAGCTTTACTTGAATGGAGAAGGCATGAGCTTTTATAGCGGCCCATCCCATGAAAAATCAATAAAAATGTATGTCCTATGTCAGTAAGTAAGAAAATAATTATGCTGCAGAATCTCAGGATTGAAAGGCACCTGATAGATTATCTATTCCAAGGACTTTCGAGGCCAGATGTAGATGCTGGCCTAAATTCATGCATTTGTTCAATCACCTACTCATTTATTTTGTGAGTGTAAGGTGGACACCTGGAGATGGCACTCCTGAGGCCATTCTACTCTTCCAACCTTACTGGACTCTTCTGGTGGGAAGAGAAACTTAACTGGTGCCCATGACTGCTGCGCAGCTACCTTAAGGCAATGGTCTGTAACACGATGACTCACAGGACAACAGGGGTCCGGGGAAGGCAAGTGGCCACTGCCCGTGATGGTATGCCTGGAGTCACTTGGCTACCACTGCCACAGGGAAGTTGCATTTCAAGGCACATGAAGAAAACTAATATTAACTAATATTTGACGAATGGGGTAGTCCAAAAACAGCAGAGCATTAGAGAAAATTGGCTGCTAGAATAGACAAAGGCCAAAACCGTGGCAGATACTGCTCAAATTATAATCGAGCCACATCTCAATAATATATCCCAATAAACCCATCATAAGTTCAAAATATTGTCAGTAGAAAATGCAATTAATACATAAATCCTATCAAACACCACAGCTTAGCCTAGCCTACCCGAAATGTGCTTAGAGTACTTATATTAGCCTAAAGTTGGGCAAAATCAAACCTATCTTAAAATAAAACATTTAATATTTCATGTGATTTACTGGATATTGTGGTAACAATGAAAAAACACAATGGTTGTGTGGGTACTCAAAATGTTATTTCTCCCTTCTGGAGTATTACATTCAGTAGAAATCATAAATTTAAAGTAAGTACAAGCCTCTTAAGTTTATTGTAAACTTATCGAGTATTCACCTGGAAGCAGGCTTCTGACGGTGAAAATGAAGGCACAACAAGAGTCACCTTATCCTGCAGGCCTACCGAGTACTAACACTCAAGGAGAGAGAACGAGTTGGGAAAATAACCAGGCAAGAAAACAGGAGACTTAGAAGGGAAAGAAACATCAGGCCTAACCCAGACTTGTTCGTAACATTAGATGCCAATAGAGTAACATCTTTAGGGTTTTAAGGCATCAAGTGTTGTATACAAATGGTCTAGAGCCAGGGAAGGTGTCATTCACGGATGAAAAGAAAATGAGGATGTTGTCAATGAAATAACACGCTGTGATGCTGAATGGGAAATAAGTATGAGCCTAGAGAATCAGAGCACTATACGTAATAAAAAATATCAATGTACGGAATATACATCAAACTTTGTCCCCTATGGAGACTACGTTCATTTATTCTCCTCAGGTTTTTTGCAGCTCCCTGACACGTACGGCTGGAATAAGGCCTAGGTTCTCACCTTTCCCCAAGGTTCCTTCCTTCTCTTTTTAAGTCTCTTGAGGTAGAGTTGCCAGATTCATCAACAAAACAGCAAAAACTATGTGACTCCAAGTTATATATGAATTTCAAATAGATAAACAATTTTTAGTATAGATATAGCCCATGCTACTTTTGGAATGTGTTTCTATTAAAAAAACTATTCGTTGCTTAATTGAAATCCACATTTAAGTGAGTGCCTATATCTTATCCGGTGATCCTCTTTCAAGATCTCTATCTTTTTCATCTATCTATCTATCTTTCACTAGTCTTTCTATCTCTGCCAACCCTCATGTCCCTCTAGAATAGTTAGCAAAAAAACTAACTTAAACTTTTGAAATAACACATGAACTAGAGAAGACATTGTTTGCAGGCAAATATTCTCCTTTTGCGCGGCTCTGAAGTAGTAAGCATAGAGCCTATTTCATGGGTAATGGGAGAAGGAGAATGGGAGGAACCCTGTGGAAGACTCAAATTAATAGCTTACAAAAGCATCCTTTTTCATAACCTTGACTTTCTATTGTGCAAAATGTCTATGTAAGAAATATAATATTTGTGGGAGAAAAAATCTTTCAAATTTTGTCCTTCAGTACACACCAAGGATTTTTAATAACAAGTAATAGTGGCACACAATGTGAATAAAACGTACATTTTTTTCCAATCATTAAGTAAATTATTCACAGTCTCTGTCTGGTGCTGACTTGATCCATGTTTCTTACTTCTTCACACCAGCTTTCAGCGAGAAATAAACCAGATGCTCTTTTAAAAACATATTTCTAAAAATCTATGATTTAAAAAAGGCAATAGATAAATTTTCTTTGGAATAGCTCTGAAGAAAAGGGATTTTACTTCTAAAGAGCCAAATAAGTGGGAGAATTTCAGATCAGGTTTCACTAATGACTTAGAGGGTGGGACCTTAAAGGAATTCCTCTGCTGGTGATTGAAATGTCGCAGCCACCATAGCACTCCCAGTCCCCATCCTTGCCTTGTGAATGCAGATTTTGTTCTTGAGGGAATCTGGATATAAATCTGTCACCCTTGCATGACAAATAATCCACAGCACACATCCCCTCCCAGTGGGGGAGCAGCGCATCTTTCACGTATAAGCACAAAGCGCTCATTACCTGACTACCTGATTTGTTTTATCTACTAACTTTTTCCCGTGGGAGACTGTCTTTGAGTCAGCAAGTAACTTCAAGATGTGTGTATCTTTTCAATTTAATGTATCCAACATGGAGCTATTGAACTCCTTGATCCCAGAACCTGTTCTTTCCCCAGGCTTTCTCATTGTACGGATAAGACCAGTCTCTAGCAAGTTGCTTAAACTGTACAATCTGAGAATCATCCCTGATTCTTCCCTTTGCCCCACCTCTCACAACCCATCCTTGAACAAGTTCTAGCAAGTCTGTCTCCAAAATATACATTTGATCATCTCAATGGCCATGTTTTACACCTGCATTACATTTAGAACATCCTGCAGGGGCTCTGCTTCCATTCTTGTCCCTCTATTATCCATTTTCCATACAGCCAGCCAGAGTAACGTTTTAGAAATGTAAATTAGGTGATGTTACTTCCTTGCATAAAACCTTTCCCGGGATTCCCTCACTTTAGAACAAAGTCTGAGCTCCTGTAAGTCCGCTGTCCTCTGAGTACCTGTCAGACTTGGTCTCACGCCTTGCTCTCCTTCCGCACACTCAGGCATCTCGTTTGCCCTCCTTCCTAGCTTCAAATACGGCAAACCCTTTTCCACACCTGGAACTTTGCACTCACCATTTTCTTGGCCTAGAATGTGTGTATCCGTATTTTTCAGTGATTTCTTATTCTTAGTTCAAAAATCTCACACGGCCGTCCCGGGCAGCTGTGCTGAATCTCACCCCTCCGCTTGCCTGCTCAATCCTCCCTGCTCCCCACTCTCCCATTTCCCCACTGCCGTCAGCAACAATCTGTAATCTGCTTAATTTTTCCTGTCTTATTATTTTATTCCCACCTCTTTGCATAGTATAAATCACAAAATAAATGCTGAGTAAATATTTATTAAAATGGGTAAGTCCCTTTATGTCCTGTATATTGTCCCACACATTATGAACCGTAGGAACAGTAGCCCTGCTGACTCCCACAGCCAAGGTAAAGATACCAAGATGGCCACCTGGGAGATGCATGTTTCCTACTCGATTAAATGTGAGCCCTCCCCCCATGACTCTAGAATTAATAGCTATATTTTCTTTTTAGCTACATATACCTAAGCAACATTTTTCTTTTCTACCAGGAGAAAAAGAAGTGAGAAGCTGTCAAAATTTGTTGTCAGCAAAGGTGGATAGGGAGGTTCTCTGGAGACCTCATCTATGATTGAAACTAGAATTCTCTTTTGGGAGGGTTTAGCAGCCACTAAGTTATGTCTTATAAACTTCCTGATTCCTAGAGAGGCGTCTTCATAAGATGTTTGGCTCCAAACTTATAAGAGCTGCAATTTTCTAGATATATATATAAAATAACTAGATAGGTAGACTAATCTAATCAGAGTATTAATTTTTAAATCACAATAACTATTTATTTTAGATTCTGAAAAGCATTATCATAAAGAATTGAGGCTCAGATAACAATATCTAAGTAAAGTACAAAGACTATCTTATGATTTAAGACCATTTTTATTGCATTTATCATTTATTAGCTCAGAAAATACAGAAGTTTATTGTTAGCAGCTGTACTAGAGAATAACTTTGTACTCTATATATAATTATGACTTTAGTTATACCTATGGTTTTTTTTTAATTTTCTAAGTATTTACAAGTAAAGATGATAAACAAAATATGCATCGTATTTTCTATGTTTTTTAAGTCTCTTCATTCATCCTTTATTAAATACTTATTAAGCCACAATTGTATCCTAGGCTACATGTGGAGGACGCAGCAGTGAGTCAGGTAGTTGGTGTCTATTTTCCCCTGGAGCACACAGGCTAGCAGAGAGGACACACAGTGCCACAAAACCTTATGCAATTTCATTCATCCAGGAAATGGGAGGACATAGAATGTTGTGTGGGGAAGAGGTTGCATTGTCAGTAAAGACTTCCTGGAAGAAAGGACAAGCTAGAACAAAAGGGTCTATGAGACTGATAAAGGCTGAATGTGGACTACGCTATTCCAGGCAGAGAAAAAGCACGTGCAGAGGCCTAGAGGCAAAAGAGAGCACACCTAGGAGAAATGGAAGGAGTACCAAACACAGCACTCATGGGAGGAAATTATGAAGAAGTATTTGAAGGGTCTGTATGCTTCAGGATCTCATAAGTCTAGTGAAAGAGTTTGGACTCATTCTAAAGACAATGTGATCCAACTGGGAATGGTGTGGTCGGGTGTTTGCTTCAGAGAGTCTTCCCTGGATGCATTGTCACAAATGGATGGGAGGAAGACAAGACACTAGGTGAGGAAGTTGCCAAAAATAAAGCCACTTTTAGTCAAAAATATAATGGGGTAAATTAAAATTAAATATAAATGCAATGACAACTCCAGACAGATGGTAAGGTTCACAGAGCCAAACTTGGATTCAAATGCATAAAAAACATAAAATTTGATCTAATCAAATGCAAGATGTATGCTAAATTCATGTTCTACTAAAATGTAAGACGCTTAAATAAGGAAATAGAAAAGTAGAGCAAGTGAAACCACATTAGCACAATTACTCAGAGACCATCTCCTGCAGCCATATGACGGCCATCTTCCTCTAACACGAAGATCCAAATGGTCACTGCTGCTGATGCCTCATACCCAGGAAGGTGATGGCATCGTGTCTGTGGTGCTTCCCAATCAGCCCCAGTGTGGCATAATTCCACACAACATATGAAACTCATTATGACCCTATTGCTCTACAGAGAACTCAGGGTGAAACTATTTCATGCCAAACAATCATTTAAAGGTGTTATATCATGGGATGCTTTAAAAGGTGTTATATCATGGGATGCTTTTGTGTTCTTTTTCCGAACAATGTCACCAGCCATGCACACCCTCACCTAGAATACTGATGACACAGTGCAAAAATGTCTTAGTTTAAAATGTACATAATTTATTATTTCCTTAAAAAATTTACAACTGTGGATCTTAAAAATGTAAAGAGACGACTGTTTTGACTTTTTCTTTTTACCAGTTTATTCAGCTTTCTCTGAAGAAAGGAGAAATACTTCATATACACCTCCACGCCTGCACAGAAAGGCAGGGCAAACTTTTAACAGTACGAATTGAAATAAATTGTTAAGTGTATGTTCAGTTCCAGATTTTGAAGCAAAAATAACTTTGAACATTTTGGGGCTAGAATTAACAAATATTATAGAATTTCCTTCCCACATTTGAAATTTTAATTTCATAGTATTTTGAGTCCTCTGGGCTGAAACGAGGACCAGATAATATTTTAGCAAAAAAGGTGTTTTGTTTTCACGCTTTCATCATGCAAAAATAACCCAACTAATTTAGCCCTAACTTTCAAAAAATGTTCAGTTTCATGCAGAAATCAACTATGTAGATCTCAGGCCAAAACGAATATTTATCAGAAAACTCTGAAGCAAAGATTTTTATAAAAATATACTCTTCCATAAAGTTTTATTTTCAGTCATCTTTGACATGATGTAAATGAATTACTGCACTATCGCCTACTAGTTATCTCTTACCCTTCATCTGCCAGGAGTTTGTAAGATTTTTGTATAAATTTTGATCATTTTAGATTATCAACCCCTGGGGGAAGAGCTTCACTATTGTAATTTTATAATAAATATGGAAATAATAGCAGTTTACATTCATGCTGCTCCCAAAGTGCCAGAGACTGTGTTAAATGCTATACAGACATCGTGTCTTTTAACTGGACTATAATCTGAGGAGGGAGGTATAGTCATTATTCTCAATATCTATATGAAGAAACTCACCATTAATGGGATTAAATAATTTGCACTTAACTACTCTACTAGTGCGTGATAGAGCCAAGAGTCCCCTGCCCTCGTGCTCTCTGACTGTGGTTCTCCACTTGAAAATAGTGCCCTCCTTTAGAGACAGCCTGTGGTATAGCCCTAATCATTATAATCAGAAGATATTTTCCTAAAAGAGACATATTAGTGGTCAACAGGTTCATAAAATCATGCCCAACATCACTAATTATCAAAGAAATGCAAATCAAAACAATAATGAGATATCACATCACTTGTGACAGAATAGCTATTAGAAAAATAAGAAGTGTCCACAATGAACTGGAAAAATTGAAACCCTTACACAGTGTTGGGAGAAATGGAAAATGATGCAGCTAGCTTCCAAGGATATATCTCAAAACATTAAAAATAGAAACATCATATTATTTAACAATCCCACTTCTGGGTATTTAGCCCAAATAATTAAAATGAATATAACCAAGTTCTATTAGCACTCTTATGTTCATTGCAGCGATATACACAATAGACAAGATTTGGAGGGATCTTAAATGTCCATCTATGGTTGAATTGATAAAGAAAGTGTGGTATATACTTATGATGGAATATTATTTAGCCTCAAAAAATAAAAAGATGGGTGCCCATAGCTCAGTAGTTAGGGTGCTAGCCACACGCTCCAGGGCTGGCGGGTTCAAACCTGGCTGGGACCTGCTAAACAAACAAACAAAAAATAGCCAGGTGTTGTGGCAAGTGCTTGTAGTCCCAGCTACTAGGGAGGCTGAGACAAGAAGATCATTTAAGCCCAATAGTTTGAAGTTGCTATGAATCACAGTACTCTACCAAAGGTGAAAAAGTAAGACTCTGTCTCAATTAAAAAAAAAAAAAGAAGAAAGTTCTACAATATGTTAAACACGGATAAATATTAAGGATATTAATCTAATTCAGATGAAGTGTAAGAGATAATTAGTAGCAATCTAATTTAAGTTTCTCAACTTTCCTAATGCCTCCTAATGCTGTGACCCTTGAATACAGCTGCTCATTTTGTGGGGACCCCCAACCATAAAATTATTTTCGTTGCTACTTCATAACTGTAATTTTGCTACTGTTATGACTCATAATGTAAATATCTGATATGCAGGATGTATTTTCATTGTTACAAAGGGGTCAGACCCACAGGTTGAGAACTGGTGATCTAATTGAATTAAGCCAGTCACAGAAAGACAAATAATTTATGATTCCTCTTATATGAGATATCTAAAATAGTCAGATTCATAGCCTCAACTAGTGGAATGATGATTTCCAGGGACCAGAGAAAGGTAAAATTGGGGGATTGCTGATGAATGGGCACAAAGTTCCAGTCAAGCAAGAAGTATATGCTCTAGCAATCTGCTGTACACCATTATGTCTACTGGTGACAGTAAAGTATTGTCCACTTAAAAATTTGTTAAGAAGACAGAGCTAATGCTAAGTGTTCTTATTAAAATAAAATAAAACACAAATATAAAGTGAGATAATAAAATAATATCATGTATTATATAGTACTTATAGATGTAAAGCTGAATGCTCAAATCCTCTGTTAAATTGCACAGCTGTTAAAATTATCTAACAGCTAATAAATATATGAAAAAATTCTCAATGTCACTAACCATCAAGGAAATGAAAATCAAAACCACAAAAGAGGTATTGCCTGACTCCAGTGAGAATCCCATCAATCCTGGCATGGACGTGGAGAGAAAGAAACACTCAGACACTTTTAGTGGGACTGCAAACTTGTACAACCCAGTATTAGTTATTTACACATAGCTTTATTATTAAATAAATAATATTAATTAATTTATTATTTTTATTATTATTTAACAATATATAAAATATTAATAAATAATAAAATTATTATTATATGTATAACTTACTATTCCTTGGTAAAGTCCTAGGAAGGCATCCCAAAGAACTAAAAGTAGAACTACATTTGATCCAGCAATCCTATTATTAGGTATTTATCCAAAGGAAGGAAAGTCATTTTATCAAAATACTCAAATGTTTATTGCAGCAAAAGTCACATTCACAAGAATGTGGAACCGACCTAAGTGCCCATTAATATATGAGTGGATTAATAAAATGTGATATATGTATACTGTGGAGTACTACTCAGCCATAAAAAATGGTAAACTAGTATCTTTGCTAACAACCTGGATGGAACTGGAGATCAGTCTTGTAAGTGACATATTGGTAGAATGGAAAAACAAACATCTCATGTACTCACTATTGAATCAGAACTAATTGATCAACACCCTAAGTCAATTATATTCCTATATAAAAAAGAATTAAAAAATAATATTAGAAAAAGAAAAGATAGCATTGTATCAGCAACCAAAATGAAAGGTACCTATCAATATAGCTTTAACAAGAGCTGTGCAATTTTTTTTGAATACATAATCATTTACTACTTGTTTGTTACAGAATACACAAGACAAAATACAAATAGCAAACAAATTTTTTTCCTTATTACGTTTTTACCAAAGTCTAATAAAAAGATGACTAATATATATAAATAAAAGTAAAAAATAATTTCTAAAAAAAGCAGATCACGCCAAGTCTTATAGACACTAGAAATAGAAATACTTCAAAATCATTCTACTTAGTCTGGATACCCCTGATAGTAAAATTAGAAAAAATATATTATTATAAAGGGGAAATTACAGACATATTTCACTGATGAATAAGGATGTTATGATAAACAACATATTGACATGTTGAATTAAAAATTGAT